>APFE030134405.1:43948-66864 GCA_000404065.3 Pinus taeda
GACTTTATCACAAACCTGGTACAAGTCAAACTCTCGCTAAAGAAACCACAAGAAAATCATAACCATCAACTTCTCCTAGATAGGAGTCACTCTAACCAACACTAGTCACTCCACAAAAGGAATTCAACATACTACTTGTTTGGAGGCTGATCTAGAATATTAAATTATAAAAATAACTTTTTACTTCCCTTCAAAACAATTTCACCCTACAACCTACAACAAAGCAGAATAAAGAATATCACAATGCTATAGCTATTAAGGTACACTTTTCAAGTCATATAACAGATAGTAGTGAACCTGCTCAGGAGGGGCTGAAATCTACACAATCAAGAAGACAACAAAAATTGAAAATCAAATCTGAATATCACAATGCTATAGCGCTATTAAGGTACACTTTTCAAGTCATATAACAGATAGTAGTGAACCTGCTCAGGGCTGAAATCTACACAATCAAGAAGACAACAAAAATTGAAAATCAAAAATTGAAAATCAAATCTGAATATCACAATGCTATAGCTATTAAGGTACACTTTTCAAGTCATATAACAGATAGTAGTGAACCTGCTCAGGGCTGAAATCTACACAATCAAGAAGACAACAAAAATTGAAAATCAAATCTGAAGATAAAAAGTACATACCATAGCTTTATCACAAAGCTGGTACAAGTCAACTTTCACTAAGGAAATCATAAGAAAATCATAACCATCAACTCCTCCTAGATAAGAGTCACTCTAACCACCACTGGTCACTCCACAAAAGGTCCACAAAAAGTCTTCAACATGCTACTTGGACCAAAGAATTGTAGCAAAATATATTTAACTCCTCAACCACACCTTCAATTGTGAAGCAAGGGATTTTGCAAATTTATGAAGTTGGTTTGCATACAAAGTCTCAACTTACACAGATGTATTCTATTCGTATAAATGATATGAAACTAACTAAATGTCATAAATGATATGCAACTAACCTATCATGAGTAGGAAAAATGGCTCTCTCTTCTATCTCTTCTTGTGGTATGCTCAAAGAGAGGTAAACATAAGGCCACCGTATCACATGGATACAAAGTTAATCAAATGAGAGTTTACCTCAAATCAATGACCATTATGCTACTACCAGATTAATCAATCCTTATACCCCAATTTCGCATATAATTAATTTAGATCATTGTAATTTAAAGAAAAATCATTCAAAAGGATACGTGAAATAAAACTAAATGTAACTAAGGAAAGCTACATCCATTAATCAAACAAAATAAGCATGCAGCAAATCAATGGAAATGCAAAAGGGAATTTGCCTCCATTGAGAGGAAAGAAAACCACGCAAATTTAATATATGGCTGAAGGGAATCCAACCCGAGCCTGAATTTGTAGCTTAGGAGTTGACCTTTTTTCGGAAAGATTATATCCGCAATGGTAAAACATTATTCACAGTAAGAAAGCTACACTTGAAAAGAAAGGGATGTGATCTTTGTATTAACTGAAAATCAAAAATTGCACTGTTCAATGGAAGGAAAAACGAAATCTGGCTTTTGCCAACTAGCCTGTACGAGCACTTCCAGAAATAAAAATGAATTCTAGCCTTTGCCTATTATAGCCTGTGAGAGCACTTCCACTCCCTCCTTAAATGTAAAAATGTTTTTGGTTTTCCCTGGGGAAAAGTTTAGAGAACCCACTTCTCATTCAAATGGTCTCCTAACAATATTGCACCATACAAACTAATTATTCAAATGTGGCATAACCCAAGCAAAATCAAGTCAAAAGATATCAAATTCAAAAGCAATTATTAAATAATCTTGAAATGACTTTATTAATGGTTTGGGAAGGCAATAAGTATAGAAAGGGAAATGTTACACAATTATAGGAGACAAAATCGATGAGAAAAAAATGAGGGAAAAGAGTAATTTTGGGTTTCATCATTAGCATCAACATGAAAAAATCCTCCCTTAAACAAACAACAACCTTATATCATACAAGCTCTTCACACTAGCATTGTTATGTTCCTTGGGAGTTTACAAATCCTATTCATGCTGCATCACACCTGGGGTTTGAGTCCTCTGTTATCGCTCAAACTAGCAGACTTGGCAAGGTCTAGCCAAGATGCCAGATTATAAGCACATAGGAAATGCACACAGTAACCTCAATGCAGTTTCCTCTCACTCTTTGGCTGCTCCTAAAATGCCACGGGGTATCCCTACACAACACATATCCATGCTGCATCACACCTACACATAGCAAAACAACTCTAGCTATAGCTTTCAAATCTATATGTGCATCCTGGGGTTTGAGTCCTCTATTACTGCTCAAACTAGCAGGCTTGGCAAGGTCTAGCCAAGATGCCAGATGATAAGCACACAGTAAACTCAATGAAGTTTCCTCTCACTCTTTGGCTGCTCCTAAAATACCACGGGGTATCCCTACACAACACATATCCATGCTGCATTACACCTATACATAGAAAAACGACTCTAGCAATAGCTTTCAAATCTATATGTGCATCCTGGGGTTTAAGTCCTCTGTTACCGCTCAAACTAGCAGGCTTGGCAAGGTCTAGCGCCAAGATGCCAGATTATAAGCACACAGTAAACTCAATGCAGTTTCCTCTCACTCTTTGGCTGCTCCTAAAATGCCACAGGGTATCCCTAAACAACACATATCCATGCTGCATTACACCTATACATAGAAAAACGACTCTAGCAATAGCTTTCAAATCTATATGTGCATCCTGGGGTTTAAGTCCTCTGTTACCGCTCAAACTAGCAGGCTTGTCAAGGTCTAGCCAAGATGCCAGATGATAAGCGCACAGTAACCTCAATGCAGTTTCCTCTCTCTTTGGCTGCTCCTAAAATGCCACGGGGTATTCCTACACAACAAATACTTCACCAAGGCCAAAATAATTAATTGATCTAATATATGATAATTAACTGCAGAAAAATACAACCAGCAAATAAAATAATAATCATGAATAGTGCCCCAAAATTGGGTATGAACACACTTACCAATATTGATGAGATCATTGAGAAATACCGTTTGTTTGGGGCTGGAAATGATGAATTAGCTTGCTTCTATAAAGCTAGAAATCTATAATTCTGCGAAAACCCGCAGAAACCAGCAAGCAAAGGCCCACTTTGGGATCTTACAAGCCTAGAAATGATCTAGAAACCTATGTCTATTGATTGGAAATGTTAGTACAATGAAATATAAACAAAATGATCCTACTAGCACTCCAATTGACTAAGTTTTCAAAGATATATCCAGATCTGGAAATTATTTCTCAGTTCAAGAAGATAATGCTCAATAAGAGTGGAGAACTAGCCTTTTAGGTGCCCTAAGTAGAATCTAGATTTCAGAAAGTAATCCGCAGAAATATTCAAGACAAGATGGTGAAAAGATTCACAGGTTTAAAATTTATTTTGATGATTATTTTTCCATTTTTTGAATTTTTTTTGGTCTTTTTAAATTTAAATAAAATAAAGAATATAATTGTAGAAATTTTGAAAAAAGGTGATTGGTTTGTTCGAATAAGGATTGCTTCTTATTTTCACTAGGGTTAATGGGTCAAATTGATGCCCTTCTTAACTTAGTTGACCAATGCCTACGGATTAGGGCTATCGGTGGAATCCTGAAGAAATCACCTCAAGCCTAATCAAGAACAAGATATGGAACCAAGCCCTACTAAAAGGAATTCTGCTTATTGAAAATCCTTCAACCAATAGATCAATTATGATGCAAAATAAATTGGAATCCTTAATGAGGAACTTAGGGCAGAATCCAACAAGGGAAGAAAGGCCTTACCTTATATCAACAAAAGAGAATTGTGCTCTCCAAGTGAGAAATTTTACCTTCAAATGGATCGATCTAATTAGCGTAGCCTTTGGAATAGTCTTTAGTATTTGATATCAACCAAGAAAGAGAAGGGAAACTCTAAGATGAACAACAAATCTTTCATGAAAATAATTCAAAATTTGAAAAATGATCTCAACAACGGCACGCCTACGAACAAGAATCCCCATCAGCACCCAACTTCGGGCCATCAAGCCCACCTGCATCGGGCCCCCTTTGCGTAGAGATTTCACGGCCAGTAATTTCCTCATTTGAGCCTACAACCAGGGACCTTGTGGCCACTCACTTTTCCATAGCTCGAGCCCATTCTAGGCACCATTTCACCTCAATCCACGGCCATACAATTGGCATTCTCGTTAACTGGTTCTTTCTCGAATTGAGTATGGGATTCTCTAAGAACAGAAGAACTTGAATCCCAGGAGGGGAAACTTATTTGAGTAGCAGTGGCCACTGTCCATACGCAAAAACAGAGCGAGCTATCACAGGACATATTTTCACCATCTTCCTCTGCACTCTCTGTTACCAATGTCAGTCTTTTGAACGAAAAAAAGAGACTCGGATAAGGTTCTGATATTTGAGGCGCAAACCAAGAAAGGAAGGGCGTTGCAACATGATTTTGGGATGCATGCTAAGTATTTGAAAAATACCACAAATCAGTTGTATAACAACTGAAGTGACAGTTCCTATCTATGTAACATTTTTTACAGAACCTCTGATGGACTTAGACATGGACGTCAACCAATTCCTTGAAATCCTATCAAAGCTCCCAGCTTCACTCGAACCTGTAGTAATAGTGGCTGAGGGTCAAGGGGAACAACTTGAAACTGGGGTCCATTAAAAAGCCATGAAGTCGGAATTCTGCTGCGGAAAATGAAATTTCTGGAAACTGAAAACAACAAGCTTCGTTCAGAAATACACACCCTCTCTGCTAGAGTTTCAGAGGTGGAAGGGGGAAATTTATCCCTTAAGAAGATAGTACATGAAAACAAAGAGCATAAAATTTTCCATCCTCAAAATGATACGTTGCATGCAGAAATTCTTAACCTGAAAAGTAAGCAAGAAGAAATCTGATCCCAACAGGCCACCTTCAAACAAGAAACTGAGGCACACATCAATTCTTGGGCACAGGTGGTTCAGGCAAAGGATAAAAGTCCTACCCCTCTTGCAGCAGTTGAGGGGGTGGTAAAAGAAAAACTTGTGGGAGAAGGCACTAGAGGGGCAAGAGAATTGAATCTCAAAGTGAGATGTCTCCCCTTACCTCACCCTTCTCCGGATCCTATGGAAGTGGGGGCTAGGTTCCTTCGGGATACCCTTAGCCTCGTGATATAGCTCTGGACAGAGCCTGGCAGGGCTAAGACTCCACTCTCTTCCTCAGGTTCCGGAATGCATCTGATCAACTCCGCACCCTTAAGGCTAAGCAGAAGTTGTTTTCTCTTCCTAATAAGATTTTCTTGGATGAGGACCTCACTTGAGCACACGTTGTGGAACTTGAACAATTCAAAGAACAGGTTATGGCAACACAACAGGCAGGGAAATGGGTAGTTATCAGGAATATCTGGGCAGTCGTTCGGGACTCCTCCCCACTTGGGCAGGAACCCCAAACTAGAGGTTCCAAATGACGGGCCCGCTTGGGGAGACGACACGGTACAGGCATTTCTATTCACTGTTGGAATGGAAAAGGATCTTTCTGCTCATCGTAGAGACTTTTGTATGATGCTCTTGAACCAACGGACATCCTTTTCATGACCAAGACTCATGCAAGCTCTGTTTGACCTTTGCCAGATATTACAGGTTACCATTGGTACTTAGTTTGCTGGCAAGAGACGGGGAGCTTGGGAGGGGTTAGAGGATCGGGTGGAGTTGCTTGTTTGGCTAGTGACTCACTCCAAAACAAGGTACCTTTGGTAGTCGAAGATGAGTTTGTCAGGTTTATATGGATTTAGAATAGCGTTGGGGTCTCTCCTCCGAGGGACATCTACAATGTAGTTTGTTACTTTCCCCAGCCTCTTCAACATTTGCCATCCATAATGGCAATAATGGGGACCCCTTTATAGACTTGTACACCGGCATCACCCAGTACTCTGATGATGGGGAAGGCATCCTCCTATGTGACTTCAATGCTCGTACTAGAGATCTCTAGATCCCTCTCCACGATCGATCAAAGGATGTGTTTTGTACCCAAGGGATAGATCTAGATTTTGTAGGGCTTCATCGGATGTCCGATGATTCTTTTGGGCCCACCACAGTTTATGGTAAGCATCTATTGCAGCTAGGGGAATCATAGGAGTTGTTGATTTTAAATGGTCTCCCCTGTTTTCCAGACTCCCACTTTTTCACATGTCGACCATATGGTGGGGGTGCAAGTGTAGCTGATTAGGTCCTCGCTAGCTAGAACTTGCTCTCTTTTATTCGCCATCTCGGTCTCCCCCATCCCCCTTGCTAATCATGCACTTCTTTACTTCTCTTTCTGGTTTGAACCTCCCCTTCCACCCCATCCTTCCTGTCACGCCCCCAGGCCTACAATAGTCTTTAAACCGTACTTGGCGAGGTGCGGCACCACCGAACACTTTCTTTTCACCAATACTTATGTTCATGGACTATGCCTAACCACTTGTCCTACTTAATTTGTGTTTCTCAACCAGGTAATTATTATGTTTCCTTTATACCAATGAACACCCATACACATTCATTATCATCAGCAATTATACATGAAGAACACAATTGCACAGTATAAAGGGATGGGCAACTCCCTGAACAATGAGTCTGCCCAAATACAATATATTATTCAACTTTTCAATATTGCAAAGCTTTACAAGTATACTTGGGAAACACTAAGTTTCATACTTAGCCAATTTTACATCAAGGCAACACCTTTGTGTGCCAACAAAAGTTCCTTGCCCGAGCTGGGCGGGCATGCCCTTACGCGAACTACCAACCACTCCTCAACCGAACTTCGTTTCTTCTTACACGACAAACGAGCGACCCACCCGAGTCACCCGAGACACCTCCGTTTCGTTTCAACTGGCGGCAACCTCACCCAAGTCTCCACCGCATACACTTTTGCACGGCGGGCGGGCGACCTACCCGAGTCACCGTTTACCTTCACTGCATTTGCTTCTGCACAGCAGGTGGGTGACCCACCCGAGTCACCACCCGTGCCTTTCA
The DNA here is from genome assembly GCA_000404065.3 of Pinus taeda. Lineage (NCBI taxonomy): Eukaryota > Viridiplantae > Streptophyta > Pinopsida > Pinales > Pinaceae > Pinus > Pinus taeda. The sequence continues at coordinate 50,953 of APFE030134405.1, forward strand.
CCTGAACACCGGGCGCCTTCACTTGCACCCTTCACCCTTCACCAATCCTGCGTGCTATTTCATGTACTCTTGCCCGTGAGTCGGGCGCATAGAGCTGCGCCTTAACTCGGCCTTCTTTACACTTCTTCGCACCTTCCTTTGATGTAGAGCGAATGACCAAGTTTGAATTGCCCTTCTAAAGCTCCAACGCCTTGTTATATATACACCTCCACGCATGGTCATGCCATCCATGGCTGACTTGTGTTTCTGTCCAACCGACACCCTTCGTTTGCGTATTTGGTTGGTCGGCTCATCAACCAACGCCCCAAATTACACTCCTTTCCATTGTCGGCCCGTTTGAGTGAATGCTCAGCTCGTTCACTATAAGTATGTGACTCGCTCCTCACTTGTACGCACGCATAAGTGACTGCTCTGTTATTTTGTCCAAACTCGTGCACTCAACCAAGTCGCACTTCATCTCGGCGGTGATGCCTTCGGACTGCAGGGCTTTACATCCTCCCCCACTTGAAATCATTGTCGTTCTCGACAATATCTCATCCCGGCAACCACCTGTCACCAAGATCACCATACCGAGGCATACACCCCATCGGTATGTCATATATCGGAAATCATCTCAATCCATGATCATCAACCACCTTGTCACAATCTCCACATGCTGCTCCCCATCGTGGAAAGCTGGCTCCTCCATCTCAAGCTACATGCTTCCTACAACATATCGTGTCGACCTCATCATGTATCGTCATCGTGTGAACTACTGCCATGATACTCCAACACAATGCTAACACATCTCTGCACACTTCCGGACCCATGTTTGAACTATTCGGGTGATTAGTCCAACTGTCACGCTCAAACCATGAGAGTGAACATCCTCATGCCATCATCAGTCATTTCTCAGAACATCTCATCACATCATCAACTCGATTAAGAATCCATCTCCCTACAAGTACAAGCCATGCTCGGGTCCATGAAGTAGTCTTCATCTCATCTGCAACATGTTGTCCATGATGTTTGGTGTCAATGTGCTGCATGAAATCAGCCGCATCTATCCCAACATCATCATCCATCTGTAAAACATCCATCTCCTCAAAGTGAAGAGATCATCTCATCAATCTCGACTCTCGATGTGCCACATCCAGGTCCATGAAGCAACCTCCATCATCTTTGTTATGTGCCATCCCTCAAGTCTGCCATAAAAACAAGTATACACCTGTCTCATCTATCCATGTGCTACCCATGATCATAGATCAATCAGCTTCCATGTGTCAAAAGTGGTTAAGTCTTGGCTCAACCCATGCCCATTGTCACCAAGGCATCATCATCGTCGTAACTCCATCACTCCAAAGTGCCTAAGCCACACCCACACATGTACTTCGAAGTATGCACCCCATCCTGCACAAAGTCTCTGACCTCAGCTCCTCAATGCATCAGATCCTCTAAGTCCACCATATATGAAGTCTCCAAAAGTCACAACAATCTCATGTCATCATGAGCTCCCTGAGTCATCTCCAACCAACACTCTAGCAAGCATACAAGTCTTGGCCCAAAGGTCTCTGCAAGATGCCTCAGCTCTCCATATAGTAGGAATGCTCCATAGTCTGCTCACAACTCCATCCAAGTCCATGGCCTTGTTTTACTCAAGTGCACAACATCTCCATCGGCTCATAAACAAAACATCTCCATGTGACATCAGCAAATATGCATGCACAACATCCCTGCCTTGGCACTCCTCATTGGATGCCCATAAGTGACACCTTTACAAGTGCTCCTGCATAATGTCCCTGCATAAGACTACCATGCTCCATGTCTCCAACCTGATGTCCATGACTAAGTTGCCCATGTAGTCCAACCAAGTAGACCCATCACAAAAATCGGTCATCCTCATCCAAGTCTACAATCTTCAGTGTAGTGAACTCGGTCACCCAACCATATCATCATCACACGAGTCTCTCCATCATAGCTCCCACGCTAAAGGCTCCACCAAGACTTGCTCTTGGTCTCGGCCATGAAAAGTCCATCCAAGTATCATCATACCTCAAGTGTGCCCTCCAATCTGTCCATGAGTCATGCCGGGCACTTAGCCAATTCTCCATGTGGCTAAAGCATGACCCATTCCTCCACAACGATCATCATGTTCCTCCCTTGTCACGGGACTTTGTACCTCCTATCATAAGGTCACAAACAACCTCGACAAGTCCTACAACACTCAACAATCCTTACTTCCCCCATACAAGGTCTCATCATAAACATCCATGGTAAGATGCTACCCTGCATCAGCAAACTGGCTTTGCTCTTCCCTGCATATGGTTTGTTACACAGTAATTTGTCACTGCCTTCACTCCCAGTCCTTATACTGTGTCATGTGTCCAAGTCAAACATGCTCATACTGAACAAATGCTCTCTTATGTTGCCATTGACCCACTTTTCCTGAGTTATCTGCCTCATCGTGAGAATGGACTTAATATACGCGATGAACAGCGGTCTTAAATAATCCAGCCACGCTTTCAGCGTGGAAGTACATCTGTTTCCCGCGACGGTCCGATTTCATGCTCCGGCGCGAGGCTACTTGCTATCTTTAGCGACGATCTGACTAGCTACATTGCCTTCTAGCGATGTCAGCGCTAAAGCTTAGTTATAAACTCACGATGATCCAGATTGGGCGAATTCGTTCCAACAGTCGGCCTTCTGGATGCCTCCAGACCTGGTTGTTGGCATAGTTTGTGTCGCCCTTCCTTCTCTGGTATGGCAGTTCCATCATTTGGACTACCTTCCTTGGAGATAAGCTCTCTCTTCCACCTTTCATGGAGACTCCTTCTCCTATTTAAACACTCACTTTTGCTATGATCCGCTAGTTGGCAAATTCTTGGATTGAGCAATGTTGGTAGTGCTTTTGAAGTTGATAGATAGCTGGTGTGGGTGTGACAAGTGTGGGATTGTTGATAGCTTGTGGGAGGTTGTGAAGTGCCATTTAACTTTGTGTAAGAGCTTGTGAGTGAGAGAGGAATTTTGCATATTGGGAGATCCATCTTCAAAGAGTGAATGCTTGAAGAACATGCTGACTGGATTCCTCTGAGAAGGCTTGCGACGTCAAGACCTTGGTTGTAAGCTTGCTCTTATTTCATTATTAATACAATCAATGATGTTTTCCTATGTCTTGTATGTAATTTGCTTGATAGCTCATGATTTCTTGACTTTGTGAGTAAATTTGCTTGATAGCTCATGATTTCTTGACTTTGTGAGTAAATAAATCATTGTTGTTTTCCGGTTACGTGCTTTGTTGTATTTCCTTTGCATTGTTTCAGGTTGATCACTCATTGAGGAGAAGGAAGCGAAAGCTAGAGCAGCGCAACGGAACTCCATCGACCACCGGTTGAGGTAGGCCTCCAACTATGACTGTTTAAGGAAATCTATTGTCGATTTGTCCTTGCTGTGACTAGACACACTCTAGGGCTAGAGGGGTTGCCTCTGTCCGCAGAGGGAACACTTTACTGCATCACATGGTTCATCTCCCAAAAGCTCAAATGAAACACAAGTATCAATAGTACTTACATCATCATCATGAGGTTCCTCCATGGGAGTATCCTCATTCATCCATGTCTGCAAACTGCACGATCCTGGTCCAACTTGATCAATCTCAAGTTCATCCTCCATCGTTGTCATATCTGTAACATCCTCAATCATCACGACTTCCTCTTCCTTGTCAGCACAATATGAAACTTCATCTTGTTCCATTGTCCAACCAAGTTGAAGAAGTTCGTCTAAAACATTCTTTTCCAAGACTTCAAGTTCCTTTCGAATCCGAGGGTTCTCTTCTTTCATCTGCTTCAACCTGTATAAGGTAAGCAAAAGCTTCCCTTCACATTCTTCCAAACCTGCCATGCCTTGTCGTTTAGCTTGGCCCAAGTACAAAGCTTTACCTCTGCTAAACCTATTTCACCTTCACCTGAATCACCCTGGTATTCCACCTGTCACCTGCAAAACTTGAACTTCCTTTCAAGTCTTTGATCTTCGTAGAATCAGCTCCTTGATTCAGTTCACCAAGTTTTCTACAAAACTTGGACCAACTCTAATACCAACTGTCACGCCCCCAGGCCTACAGTAGTCTTTCAACCGTACTTGGCGAGGTGCAGCACCACCAAACACTTTCTTTTCACCAATACTTATGTTCATGGACTACGCCTAACCACATGTCCTACTTAGTTTGTATTTCTCAACCAAGTAATTATTATATTTCCTTTATACCAATGAACACCCATACACATTTATTATCATCAGCAATTATACATGAAGAACACAATTGCACAGTATAAAGGGAGGGGCAACTCCCTAAACAATGAGTCTACCCGAATACAATATATTATTCAACTTTTCAATATTACAAAGCTTTACAAGTATACTTGGGAAACACCACGTTTCATACTTAGCTAATTTTACATCAAGGCAACACCTCCATGTGCCAATCAAAGTTCCTTGCCCGAGCTAGGCAGGCGCGTCCTTACACGAGCTGCCAACCGCTCCTCAACCGAACTTCGTTTCTTCTTGCACGATGGGCGGGCGACCCACCCGAGTCACCTAAGACACCTTCGTTTCATTTCAACCGACAGCGACCTCACCCAAGTCTCCACCACATACACTTTCACATGGTGGGCGGGCGACCTACCCGAGTCAACGTTTACCTTCACCGCGTTTGCTTCTACACAGCGGGCGAGTGACCCCCCCCGAGTCACCACCCGCGCCTTTCACCCGAACGCCGGGCGCCTTCACCCACGCCCTTCACCCTTCACCAATCTTGCGTGCTATTCCATGTAGTCTTGCCCGTGAGTCGGGCGCATAGAGCTGCGCCTTAACTCGGCCTTCTTTACACTTCTTCGCACCTTCCTTTAATGTAGAGCGAATGACCAAGTTCGAATTGCCCTTCCAAAGCTCCAACGCCTTGTTATATATACGCCTCCATGCATGGTCGTGCCATCCATGGCCGACTTGTGTTTCTGTCCAACCGACGCTCTTCGTTTGCCTATTTGGTTGGTCGGCTCATCAACCAACGCCCCAAATTACACTCCTTTCCATTATCGGCCCGTTTGAGTGAACGCTCAGCTCGTTCACTATAAGTATGTGACTCGCTCCTCACTTGTACGCACGCATAAGTGACCGCTCTGTTATTTTATCCAACTCGTGCACTCAACCAAGTCGCACTTCGTCTCAACAGTGATGCCTTCGGACCGCAGGTCCTTACACTTCCCCTCGAGGCCCACCCCAAACCACCTTTTGATTTGACGAAGGCGACCCTGACATCTTCTCCTCTACCCTACACATGATGCTCCCATAAGACTCTTGAGTCTGGAGACCCATTTCTCCTTGCTTGTTTCTGCTTCCACTAAATACACTCATGTTTCATCTACCATTTGGGAAGCAACACTCAAACCCTCCCCCCACTCCACTCGTTCCACTTCCATCTCCCCAAAAATTGGATCTTGCCCCATGAACAAATGGTATGATGACGAATGCAAGACTCTACATCAAGAAATTTGATATGCTTTCACTCACTCTCAACCATTTTACCCCGACATTAAAGCTTCTTATCATTGTCTTCTCTATCATGAGAAATGACTCTGTCTCTCATAGAAGACGAGAACTTTCTGCTCTCCTTTCCCACTCCCCTAAACAATTCTAGTGTACCATCCTTCCGTGATGCTCCCCTCTTCGATCTGACCTCGACCCTAAATCCATGTTCTCTCACACTTGCAACCCTTATGATATTACGGGGAAGACCCAAATTCATGTTACCTCCCCACCCTCTTCCTATTACCTATTCTCAAACAAAGATATTAGAGAGGCCATTTGGGTGATGAACAGCAGCAAAGCAGCCGACGAGGAAGGCTACCAAGCAAAGTTCTTTAAGCATGGTTTTCGTGTTTTGGTTAGCTACTTGGTTGATCTCTTCAACCACGTAATCTGTGAAGGTTTTACACTGGCATGGTCACACCACATCATCCATTTGATCCAAAAATCAGGTTCCAGCTCAAATCCCAATAACTACAGATATGGCGGGCCACACATTCTCGAAGTTGTATGCTACTCTTCTACATAGGAAGCTCTCCAGTGACCTTGAGAAGAGAACTCGGAGCTAGGGGACAAGCAGGTTTTCGACCGGCTCATTAGACCATTGACCACATCTTCACCTGTTGAGCCGTGATTGAGGAGGCACGACATCACTCTTCGAAGGTCTATTGTTGTTTCATAGTTTTTCTGAAAGCTTTTGACTCTGTTCCGAGGGAAACCTTACTCCAAAGACTAAAAGATATTGGCATCTCGACGACCCTATTGACAGCGATTACGGGCTTATATGAGTCCGTCCTTGGTCGTCTTCGCATAGCTCATGCGATGTCTGATTTCAACCCTAGCACTATTGGGGTTAAGCAGGGTTGTCCACTACTCCCTACCCTGTTTGGGATCTATATTGATGAGTTGGAGGCATTTCTACACGAGCATATCCAAGACATCGATGGCTACCTTCTTCACCAAGTTTTGATATCTATTTTACTCTTTGTTGACGACGTGGTACTCTTCCCTTCATCCCTAAAAGGATTATAGAGGCAATTGGATGCCTTAGCATTGTTCTGCAATCTTCGACAGTTGACAGTGAACCTTGGTAAAACCAAGGTTATGATCTTCAACGGGGTGAAGAAAACTTCATACCTTCACTTCCTATTCAGAGGGAGGAGGTTGAAATCACCAACACATATACTTGGGGTTGTAATTCTCAAGTCCCCACTTTAGTTTGCGACCAACGCTTCAGTGTCGAATCAACAAAGGATATGGATCCTGAGACCTCCTTGAGAGATAGCGCTTTCGACATCACTTCCAGGACATCTCGTCCCAAATGAGCCTCATGGACACCTTGATCCGTCCCATTGTTCTATATGGCTCAAAGATTTGGGGACCGTCTTTACTCCAGTCAAAATGGGCTTCAGAGAGAGTCCAAACTCTTCTTCTCCGTCGTATCATTAGATGCAAATAGACAATACCTCAACACATCATCCTTGCAGAGTTTGGACCTCAACCCTTTTGGCTTGAGATGGTCTTCAGATTGGTCTCATTCTTGCATTGTGTTTGAGTCTTCTCCACCGTATCATTAGATGCAAACAGATAGTACCTCAACACATCATCCTTGCAGAGTTTGGACTTCAGTCCTTTCGGGTTGAGATGGTCTTCAGATTGGTATCATTCTTGCATTGTGTTTTTCACTTTGCAAACTCGATAAAGAGTAGGGACTGATATCCTTACTTGGAAAATCACTCTTCTAAGACTATTGCCCGTTCTACTCTCTCAGGTTGAGCTAGATGTTGGTTTACATGAGTTTCATATCTCTTATGAGTTTCATATTCCTTAGATGTTCTTGGTCACCTTTTACCTACTAGACATGCATAAGGGAGGACATCTAGTTTCGTCCAAGTCACCTGGGTCAATCCGCGCAGAGGTTTACGCCCAAAGATGGCCTTCTACGTTGAGCACTTCTTGGAGTTGAGAGATGGGCTCATTGTTCGACCCCGATATCATACATTTCTCCACTGGATGCATGCTCTTTGCATTCCTCTAGGCCAGTTTAGAGTGGTTCTCATAGACTTCGAGTAGTGACGGACCACCACATTGATAGATCAGACAAAATCTACCAAGTATGCCATTTACACATTGTGGACTCTGAGGTGCACTTCATTTTTGGATGCCATGTCTACTAGGAGATTAGAGGAAGGTTCCATTGCTTGTTCTAAGATTCTCAAACCCTCGCCGACTTTTTCAGGTATTCCGATCAAAGATGTTTGGCCCTATATATGTAGGAGGCTCTCAACTTCCTAGCCCATATTCTTCAGCCTCCCATCAGACCAGACCCCATATAGAGAATCATGACATTTTTCAAGGTACTGCCCTCAGACACGAGCACGAAGAGACCGATTGATACTAGTTCATATCCAAACTTTGAATCAGTGAGGATCAGTGGGACCTCACCTCGCCACATGAGATTTCAATAGTGAATCCGTCTCAAATCCATTCTTGGGAGACAAAATAGGTCCTTCAAACCTCAGCAGTGCAGAACCTCCCCAAGCATTGATTTAGTGGACAGTATGCACTTTCCTCCGTCCCTTCATTGGGTCGGTAGACTTTTTGGAGTTTTCTTCAGTGTCCTTCATCAGCCTCAGACAATAGGAGAGATGGATGTGATCCTTAGACCCGTTATAGCTCCTAGTTCTTCTTTTCCATGGCATTCCTTACATTATATCTTTTATGTTCCTGCATTGTACCTTTTATATTCATGCATTGTTTTTTTTTTTTATTAGAGACTGTTTGGTTCTCCCGCATTGTATGGACATCATTGTACTCAATAGTCCCTTTGACCTCATTTGTGCTCAATCGTTGGACATAAATATAGTTATCACTATCAACATCTCTCCACCTTTTAACTCCCAAAAAAATTGGTGACTTGTCATTCACAAAATGTTTGAAGACCAAATCATACAAAAAATATCCTTTACATTACTTAAAACCCTCGTAATAAATGTGACGTCCTATCAAAGGAGGCATGACTTGGTAACAAGGACGAGAAAATTGGCATCGAAGTCCAAAATTATACCAAAACGAAGCTAGACTCTGCTTGAAATAATACTTTGAGTGCATAAGAGGAGGAACAACTTTCTTTAGAGGCTCAACATTCCTTGCTAATCTTCCTTTAATGGCTAATATTCTCCCAACATCTAACAAAAGTTGGACGGATCCCTTCCCTAGTGGAGGAATGATGCTTGAGACTTGATATTAGGCTCCTCTTGCTTGAGTTTGACTTGAAGTGACCTTTGGATAGGTTGGAGACCTCAACGACCTACCTAAATGTTGTTGATTTTTTTAGCATCGGATGTACTCTTGCCTCGAGATTTTGCAGAGAGGCTAAGACACATGCATTCTCCAATACCTATAAATCATTTTGGAAAATTCCACCTAGAGATGATTTAATTAAATTAATTAAATTTTTAAATGATTCCCTTCCGTTTCTATCGCCTTAGGTAGTTCAGGACCAAATTCTGTCTTGTCCCAGGTCCTTGTCTCGCCCTTTTCGCTGGACTGCATGAAAAAAATCTTTAGTAAATCAAAAGACATAAATTTAGGAAAAATGAATTGGTCTCATTCTTAAGAACGGAGTCACTAACCCACTCCCTATTTTAAAGAGTTAGTTCGATATGAAGGTGACTTAGTCTCAATATCATTTTCCCATCTCCCCCATCCAAGCTTCTTATTGGGTTGGATAATAGGCCTCATTAATCTATGTTTGTTGCAACCAACCTATTCAATTAATATATATATATTTATGTAGGTGGTGGGGCTTGGGCTATTTAAAGATGGAGAAGGGTAGGTGGGTAAATGTCCCATCAGTAGTCTAAACTTAGGAAATCTAGTTAATTAAAGGGTATTAATTAAATAAGGTGTGAATGTTCTAGAAGAAGATGAGGATCAACTCCCAGTTAATCTTAGCCCTTGATTATGTTTTAATCCTGGTCGTTGGAGCTCCAACGAGAGATTATAAGAAGTTCGATGGGCACTTGGAGAACACATTGAATGAGAGAGATTAGAGATCGAATTTCTCAAGAGTAGCAACATTGAGTTGTTGGAGTGAGATTGAGTGATCTTCTTGCAGTGAGGGGTAGGGATAGTAGTCCGAAGGAAATTTTTCCAGATCCAGAGAGCACAAGACAGAGAAGGTATAGGGCAGTTCAGTGAGGCAGCGCAAAGCTTTAGAGGGAGTTCGAAATTCAGCTGCGAGAGTCGAGATCTAGTGCAAGAAGCTGGGGTGGTTGACCGAAGGGCCAAAGGGTCGAATTTCTAGACAATTGGAGATCAAAGGAGGAGGTGACGTAGAGCCCAGTGATTGTGATGCAGAGCTGTGTCGGAATGACGCAGAGGCAGCGTGGGGCCAGCCAGCCAGTGCCTGATTAGTGTCGAATCTCTAGAAATAGTGTGAGATTTCTCTCACCAACTCCTTGCCAACATTTGTCTGAATCGGATAGCTAGTTTGGGCATCATATACATTTTGTACTCAGAAACTACTACATAATAATAAAACCCTCAGTCGCTGCATCAGTTTTCCCACATTGAGTTTTTTCGGGGACATCGTCCAAAAACAACTTTGTATATGTGTGTGTCTATTTCTCTCCAGTACAATATTTAGTTTCCACAATATTTTATTTTTTGTAGGATGCATTGTATGTATTTCGTTATTTGTTGTAGAAAACTGCAAGTAATTTGTTCAAGTAATTAACAAATAGGAGAAATATCATCAATTTGTTGCAGTAGGAATCGGGTAACTGATTGTTCACAAATGCGTCACCATTCACTTTCTCTTTATTTTTTGACCTCCCACGACTAGAAAAGGTGGATGACACTCGTTACCTTGGTCCATTTCCTTGCTTTTTGTGTGAATTAAGGCTTGGACTTGGTTGTTTTTGAATTTTCTGTTGATTTGGGGTAGCATCGGATGTGCTCTAGCCACGAAATTTGGTGGAGAGGTTGGGGCACATGAGATCTCCAATACCCAGAAAGGGTTTGGGAAAATTCTAAACAGATCAGGAGATATTAAAATAATTAATATTTTTAATAGAGTCCCTAAGTTTGAACTTAGGGAAAATCAAATATTAATATGTATTAATATGAATCTGTGTTAGAGTGGTCCAAAAGACATGGATCAAGCCAAATCTAATCTTAGCCGTTGATTAGAGATCTAATCTCAGCGGTTGAGATGTCAACAGGAAAAGTATAAGAGGGGACTTGAGGGTCACTTCGAGAGTACACCAGATGATCAATCATTCTATTCTCTAGAGCGGGGTTGTTAAGAGAGAGAATCAGTGATCGGGAGAGCAGCTGAGGGGCATTGAGTATAGAGGAACAGAAAAGGCAGAGATTGTGCCGGGAGAGCAGCGCAACAGCCAAGGAGGGTGACGCAGAGCCAGCAAGGGCTCACGTAGGGCCACGCAAAGGCAGCCAACTGCTGCGCAGAGCACCAGAGGGGCCAGTGTGGCTGACGCAGAGGCTCCCAAAGCTGACGCAGGGGCCTCCTGGGGCTGATGCAGCCAAGGAAGGCTGACGCAAGGCCAACACTGGGCTAGGAGAGGCTGACGCAGTCCAGATTGGGCAGACACTAGGGTTGCAGGAACAATTTTGTGCTAAGGAACTACCGGAAGGTTTTTCTGGGGTTTTAGCAAGGAGATTTCTCTCAAACTATGAGGTATCGCTGCTAAGGAAATTCTCTGCTGGGTAGGCCAGTTTCGGCACCCAGATTGTACTCTGATATTGCTTAATAAGAAAACCCTCAGATAACTGCACCGTTTTTCCCATATTGGGTTTTTCCGGAGACATTGGTCCAAAAATAATGGTGTCATGTTGTGTGTTTGTTCTTGTTTCTTTTAGTTGTTGATCTGTAATGTGTTGAGCATGCACTCGTGTTTATTTTCAGTATTTACATTGTAAATAACTTGTTAAGAAAGATAACAAGTAAGTAGGAATAAATCAGATAAAGCGCATGGAGGGTTTCTAAGCTAAGTAAACTTAGAAACTTCAACATGGTATCAGAACGTGATTGCAGATCACAGGAGGACTAAGAGACATCAGCGGAGCGGAGGAATAGCAGCAGAAAACAACAGTCCTAAGGTGACAGATGTTTTTTCTAGCAGTGGAGAGGCCATGAAGTGTGACGCAGAGCCAGCTAGAGCCACGTAGAAGAAGTCGGGAGCTATGCAGAGCCTCAGAGAGGCCAGCGTTGCCGACACAAAGGGCCAGAGGGCTGACGCAGGGCATCCTAGGCTGACGCAGAGCCAGCATGGGGCAGAGAAGGGATAACGCAGTTCACAAAGAGGCAGTTGCTGGAGTCTAGAGGGCTACAGGAATATTGCAGAGTGGAGGTAGTGATGTACTGTAGTTAGAACAGTACCTGACAGAGCAAGGCCAGAGGATTTTTTACTGAGGGTTTCTAGCCGAGGAACCTGGATCAGCAGTGCAGTTGCACAAGACGATCAGAGTAGGGGGCATCTCGACAAGCGGCAGAAGGATTTCCAGGAGGGAAATCAGGACTCAAAGGGAGTCCAGAAGAGAACTTCTAGACGAGAAGTAGAGACTTAGAGGAGTCAAACAGAGCACTTCCAGGAGAGAAGTAGAGGAGAGTCATGGCACTACACGAGGTAAGAGACCGGGATAGACTGGACGGAGCATCGAACTTCGCAGTCTGGAAGGCCAGAATCTTATCAGTGCTTGACAGGAATCGTGTCAAGAACTTCGCCTTAAAGGTGATAGCTGTCCCAGTCGACCCCAATGAAAATGACAGAAACGAGGAGGCAATGGCGAGGGCCAAGTGCATTATCCTTGACGGGATCAAGGATCATGTGGTACCACATATAGCCGAGAAGGAAACGTCAGTTGAGATGTGGGAGGCTCTCAAGAACCTATACCAGCATAAATTCTGTGCAGAGAAGGATACTGCTCGAGAACCAGATGAGGTCGTATCAGATGAAGAAGGGTCAATCAATTAACACCTTCCTCAGAGGAATGAATGAGATCCGAGACCAGTTGACTGCTATAGGAGCAACACCGGATCGGGAGCTTATGGTGAGGACAACCCCGAATGTTGTCTTAAAAGATTGGGAAGTGTTTGTCTAGAGTATCCTGGGCAGATGGACTCTCCCACCTTGGGACGAGATGTGGACAGCGCTTCGCGAGGACGAGATCAGACAGCAGTCGAATACGAGTAGAAGCAGCAAAGGGATCAAGGTCAAGGAGGAGGAGGAGGATGTGGCCCTAGCATCTGAGGGAAAGCAAGAGAAGTGGAAGAAGAAAGATATCTCCAAGATCAAGTGCTTCCACTGTGGGGAGATGGGTCGTTATGCGACTCAGTGCCCAAGGAAGAAGAGTAAGGGAGTCTTTCGAGACTAAGGCAGTGCCAGCACGGGCAAAGAAGGAAGTTTTAACAGACGATGACTGTGCCATGAGTACACACGCACCACTTGAGAAGAAGTGGGGAGACATCGAGTTGTAGTCATATGGACTACTGGAGTGGCACCTGATGATTATGTGAAGACTCCATGCCCAAGGATGATCCAGATTCCAGAGGACACTTGTACCATCAGATGTCATCAGTCAACAGAGTTTTTTAACTCTACTTCTATCTTCTCATCATCTTTCTTGTACCCAGATTCCACATCCTGCGGGGAATTGTAATAAGTGATGCTAGTATGATGAGTTTCTTGAATTTGTAACAGGCCTAGGATGTGGGACTCGATCAGCAAACGAGTACACCTTGGAGTGTTTTTTTTATCCGGTTTGTACCATCAGATGTCATCAGTCAACAGAGTTTTTTAACTCTACTTCTATCTTCTCATCATCTTTCTTGTACCCAGATTCCACATCCTGCGGGGAATTGTAATAAGTGATGCTAGTATGATGAGTTTCTTGAATTTGTAACAGGCCTAGGATGTGGGACTCGATCAGCAAACGAGTACACCTTGGAGTGTTTTTTTTATCCGGTTAATTATCCCTTCATTATTCAGAGGCGGATAATTTTATGGATTTTTTCACTCATTTTTACCCCAAAGCCGAGGTGACGGTTTGAAGATTGAGCCCTTGACACATCTTAGTGTCTAGAGTCGATGTATATTACCATACTAGATCACTCAAAAAGTTTCGTGGAATTTGGCTAGGTCTAAGTAGGATTTTTTAATAGTTAAAAATTTCCCGCAAAACGAGATTTTTTAATTATTTTCTATGTAATGGCATGAATAAGTGGCCTTAGGAAATGTCTGGGGCGTATGACCACTCGAAATTCATCTTCAGAGGCCCAACGTTATCCTAGAGCCTACTTTTGGGATCAAAAAATGACTTAGAGTCCCTCAAAAGCTGATTTTTCAAGTGACAGTAGCAAAAAGGAAGAAGAAATTCAAAAAAATGAATAATTGGAAAAATTTATAAATTTTTCCAAAGTCAAAATAAGTCAAATTTTGACATGGAAATTATGTGGAGAGTCAAAGGTGATGTGGGAAGGCACGTGGGACCCACCGCATAAGGTACAGCAGGCTCAAATCAAAAAATTCAAGTCAAAGCAAGTCAAAAGACAGTCAACAGGCACCACGTTGAGTTCATGAGGCAATGGAATTTTTGAAGTTATAACTTTGATTTAATTCAAATGTTGAGAAATTAAAATATGTTAAAATTAGTGAGTGGGAAATGGACCCCACCTCACCCCTCCATGGTATACGCATAACTCAGCCAACGAAAAATGCCAAATCGTATTACACGCTGGCCCAATCAAATTGTAACGCAGTTGTCACAGGTATATACGTAGATTTGGAGAGCAGTTACGTTGGCAGTCAACTCAGCAGTTAACGTTGGCAGTCAACCGCAGTTTAGAGGCAGCCGAACTCAGCATATTGCAACAGTCATCACAGCATCTACACAGAAAATACGCACAGCCACATGTTCATATTCCTACGCAGTCAAGGAACAGTCCACATATTTCTCATGTTGACACATCAGTTCAGCTCAGATTTGCAAGGGATACGTGTCTTTTTACTCCAGGTTTTTCACACATGACTCACTCCACTTCAAGCTAAAGAATACGCTGCCACTAGAGAAGAATCGGTGTTGATTCTCAAGGAGGAATACATAGGCCAGCAAGGCTCTATTGACTGCCAGCTACAGGATTACAAAACAGTCATATCAGCCACTTGTACAAATTCGTTTTTACATTGGGATTGTCATCAAGTTACAATTGTCATTTCATTTTTCATTGGGATTGGCTCCCATAGTTCTATTTAAATGAGCTTTTGGCTCTCATATTAGATATAGAACGAGCTGTTGGGCTTGCGGAAACTCTGCTGGATTTTGTACTCGTCTTTCATATAAATAAATAAAAGTCTTTGGGGTTACTAGCTTCTCTTGTGGTGCACTCTTTGGTTGATGAGGTATACCTGTGTCGTTTGATGTTATTATTCATTTGATTTTAAATCTGCTATCTAGTTGTTTTTCTTTGTGCATTTGCCTGAAGGCATTATTGTCTAGGGAGGAGAGATTTGCAGCTATCTCAAATCTCCTTTGGGCTTGGTATATTTTGTGCTCTCGTTGTAGCTTGTCATTGTCGGTTCAATGACAAGCCCAACTTGGTCTCTATATGCCAAGTCTCTTTTGCACTAACAACTGGTTTGCAGCCATTTTTTATTTAAGGACAAGTTGCCAACTCTATTGGAGTGTGAGGACTTCTTCGGTTGGAATAGTCACCTCCAAGGATATCAAAGGTCCCACAAGTTGTTCAAGCCAACAATCTCATAAGACATCAAAAGACTTACTCAAGAGGGGGTTTCTTGAGCCCTTTGCTTATTTTCTATCTTGAAAAATTATCACATATTTTCTTCTTTCGTTTGTGTGCATATTGGTTTTATCTAGCATTTGACGCCCTATTTCTTTTGCATGCTAACTCTTTTGCTTGTTGTCCTACAGGTGTTCCTGGAGGTAAGTCAAGTTTGAAGAAGGAAGCTAAAGCATAAGCTAAGTAACTCCTTTCCATTTGGAAATCCAAGTCCAAGGTTATTTGGGTTTTAATTTGAAAACATTTGACTTCATTCTAAGCAAATAAAAAATAAAATAAAAAAATTTCATTTCTTAAAGAGCAACGCTTTGAAGGCACTGGTTGTTTGTGTGTTTCATGCTTATCTTATGTGTTAATGGCTATTGCTCATATCAGGTTTTGCTTATAAATCTTAGATAAATAATCTATTTAGCTCTAACAATTCTCCTAGAAACTCGCATCTTTGTTTTTAGCTTAACTTTTCATTAGGGACCACCCCCCTTAGCTAACCTAGGAGATAGCTCAAACGGAGAGAGTTGGGATTAGTGTGA
>APFE030134405.1:66874-99120 GCA_000404065.3 Pinus taeda
CTATTGGAGTGTGAGGATTTCTTCGGTTGGAATAGTCACCTCCAAGGATATCAAAGGTCCCACAAGTTGTTCAAGCCAACAATCTCATAAGACATCAAAAGACTTACTCAAGAGGGGGTTTCTTGAGCCCTTTGCTTATTTTCTATCTTGAAAAATTATCACATATTTTCTTCTTTCGTTTGTGTGCATATTGGTTTTATCTAGCATTTGAGGCCCTATTTCTTTTGCATGCTAACTCTTTTGCTTGCTGTCCTACAGGTGTTCCTGGAGGTAATTCAAGTTTGAAGAAGGAAGCTAAAGCATAAGCTAAGTAACTCCTTTCCATTTGGAAATCCAAGTCCAAGGTTATTTGGGTTTTAATTTGGAAACATTTGACTTCATTCTAAGCAAATAAAAAATAAAATAAAATAAAAAATTCATTTCTTAAAGAGCAACGCTTTGAAGGCACTGGTTGTTTGTGTGTTTCATGCTTATCTTATGTGTTAATGGCTATTGCTCATATCAGGTTTTGCTTATAGATCTTAGACAAATAATCTATTTAACTCTAACAATTCTCCTAGAAATTCGCATCTTTGTTTTTTAGCTTAACTTTTCATTAGGGACCACCCCCCTTAGCTAACCTAGGAGATAGCTCAAACAGAGAGAGTTGGGATTAGTGTGACAGCCCCTTCTCTGAATTCCCTGCCACCAACCACACCTTGTGGGGTTGAAGGCTTTTCTCACTGACTTGTAGGTAGGTGCAGGCGGCAGGGTCAACAATACCCATACCAAAACAAACCCTTAATTAATAGAATTTGACATTCTAAGAGCTGTAATACCCATACCAAAACAAACCCTTAATTAATAGAATTTGACAATAATGAAGCCCAAAATTCAGACAATAGTGTTTTAAAGTAGAATTTGTCCAATTTAATACACATATACATACCTGGCTTCCGAGTTTGAAGTCGATCCCACGCTGTTGTAGCACTCAATTTTCTCCCGTTACCAAAAGACCAATACCTCCCTACCAAACTGGGCACAATCTCGGTACCCAACTCCAAAATACTTCAAAATTTGAAGTATTCTAACCCACGCGCCCAAAAGCTTCAAGAACAATCAAGGCTTCTTCTC
The DNA here is from genome assembly GCA_000404065.3 of Pinus taeda. Lineage (NCBI taxonomy): Eukaryota > Viridiplantae > Streptophyta > Pinopsida > Pinales > Pinaceae > Pinus > Pinus taeda. The sequence continues at coordinate 67,988 of APFE030134405.1, forward strand.
TCTATCTGTGGCTCTCTATTGTAAATTCCAAAGCTCAAAAAAATTGATACTTAGAAGAAAAAATGGTAATTTAAAGAGATATCATAATGGTAAAATGGTAATTTAAAGAGATATCATAATAGTAGAATTTAGGTATATAATTCCCATTACCCGTTTAAAGATCCTAATGGTCATGAAATTTCATCCTCTTTTAAGGAACATGGAGCTTTGGGCATTCAAAGGCTACATTTAAATTGCATTTTCACATAATAATCCCAGTTTGCAAAACTTGACAAAATAATGAGAAAATGGATAGCAATTATAGCTTCCAAAGAGGTTGGAAATCTTGTATCTTGCATGGTTGGATGCAAGTTAAGAATTTGACAATAACGAAGCCCAAAATTTAGACAATAGTGTTTTAAAGCAAAATTTGTTAAATTTAATACACAGATACATACCTAGCTTCTGAGTTGAAGTCAATCCGCGTTGTTGTAGCACTCAATTTTCTCCCGTTACCAAAAGACCAAAACCTCCCTACCAAACTGGGCACATGGTAATTTAAAGAGATATCATAATGGTAGAATTTAGGTATATAATTCCTATTACCTGTTTAAAGATCAAGGAATGGTCATGAAATTTCATCGGCTCTCTATTGTAAATTCCAAAACTCAAAAAAATTGATGACTTAGAAAAAAATGGTAATTTAAAGAGATATCATAATGGTAAAATGGTAATTTAAAGAGATATCATAATAGTAGAATTTAGGTGTATAATTCCCATTACCTGTTTAAAGATCAAGCAATGGTCATGAAATTTCATCCTCTTTTAAGGAACATGGAGCTTTGGGCATTCAAATGCTAGATTTAAATTGCCTTTTCACATAATAATCCCATTTTGCAAAGCTTAGACAAAATAATGAGAAAATGGATAGCAATTATAGCTTCCAAAGAGGTTGGAAATCTTGTATCTTGCATGGTTGGATGCAAGTTAAAAATAGACTTTCTAAGAAATGTAATACCCATAGCAAAACAAACCCCTAATTAACAAAATTTGATAATAATGAAGCCCATAATTTAGACAGTAGTGTTTTAATGTCAAATTTAACACACGGATACATAGTTGGTTTCCGAGTTTGAAGTCGATCCTGCGCTGTTGTAGCACTCAATTTGCTCCTGTTACTAAAAGACCAAAACCTCCCTACCAAACTAGGTATAATCTCAATACCCAACTCCAAAATACTCCAAAATTCAAAGTATCCTAACCCGCGTGCCCAATAGCTAAAAGAACAATCAAGGCTTCTCTCTATCTATGGCTCTCTATTGTAAATTCCTTCTCCCTACGCTACACTCCAAAGGCCAAAGATCCCCTTCTAAGTTTCAACCCTTCTCCTTATATTTCTCATAACCACCGACCTTTTTCTCTTTTCCGTCTCAGTGTCTGTGTCTTTATCTCCTGTTACATGGAGCTCATCATGCTCTTCTATCAACTTGAACCTTACCTGATTTGGTAATATTTGATAAGTAGATTAATCACTTTCAAAAGGACATGTTGCGTAGGTTGGATTTGAATTATAATTTTAATAAATTATTTTATTTAGAATTTAATTAAATTTTTCATTTATGTTTAAGCAAATAATTGTAAATTAAATATTATATATTTTATATTTTCATTTGATTAATGATTATCATACATATATATGTATATAAGGGTGGTATATATATCAAGTACCTAATTTGATATATTCATTATATCCCGGTGAGATAGAAATTTATTTCGATAATTCATTACCCTAACTTAGACATTTTCCAGTATTAGCCAGTATATAAATTAGTGCAATACATGCAGTTCATGCATATGTAACTATCATATGGATGCCCCATATGTATGCTAATATTCACATTATGTTTTAATTGTAAGTCGGTCATTACAAGAGAGCTACATCCAATCGCTTCTAAAGAGTATAGAAATGGAAAACTTATTGTATTTTTAAATATATCTTCGGAAGCCATGGGCATTGCATTTTGCAAGTTTGTTTGACTCTTGCATATTGCAAGTTGTTTGAATAATAAAGGTTAGCTCTGATTGTCTTCTATTTAGCTAATGAAGCTAAAAATTCAATGCAATGGCATTACTATGGATTTAAATCAAATTTGATATAATTAAAGAGTATAAAAATGGAAAACTTATTGTATTTTTAAGTGTATCTTTGGAAGCCATGGGCATTTCGGAAGCCATGGGTATTTTGCAAGTTGTTTGACTAATAAAGCATAATGGTTAGCCAATGAAGCTAAAAAATTCAATGCAATGGCATTACTATGGATTTAAATCAAATTTGATATAATTAAAGAGTATAGAAATGGAAAACTTATTATATTTTTAACTGTATCTTCAGAAGCCATGGGCATTTTGCAAGTTGTTTGACTAATAAAGGTTAGCTCTAATTGTGTTCTTGGATCTAGCCTTTAAGCACAATGCTTAGCCAATGAAGTTAAAAATTCAATGCAATGGCATTACTATGGATTTAAATCAAATTTGATATAATTTTAAAATATGATTTGTTAGAAGGTTCACATATATCAAATTTGAATCCTTTGGTTTCTAATATGTTGATTAAGGCCCACAATTAGGCCAGGACGATAAATGATGTTACTTAAATGTTCAAAGTTATAAACAATTGAGTTAGTCACCCATATCATTTCCTCAATGATTTGATGGATTTAAATCAAATTTGATATAATTTTAAAGTATGATTTGTTAGAAGGTTCACATATATCAAATTTGAATCCTTTGGTTTCTAATATGTTGATTAAGGCCCGCAATTAGGCGGGGACGATAGATGATGCTACTTATATGTTCAGAGTTATAAACAATTGAGTTAGTCACCCATATCATTTCCTCAATGATTTGATGAAACCCAATTATACTCATTTATATTAGGGAACATGCTACTTAAATGTTCAGAGTTATAAACAATTGAGTTAGTCACCCATATCATTTCCTCAATGATTTGATGAAACCCAATTATACTCATTTATATTAGGGAACATGCTACTTAAATGTTCAGAGTTATAAACAATTGAGTTAGTCACCCATATCATTTCCTCAATGATTTCATGAAACCCAATTATACTCATTAATATTAGGGAACTTGTGTAGGCAGACATTTTATGCCCAATGGTAATTTAGAAGCCCAAAGGATTAACTTCAATTTATTTTCACCAATTTTGCTAGGAATTTGGTTAGTTCCATGCTAGCAAGTGGCCAATTTGAATCCTCCTAAGTTAATTACACTACTTTGTGTCAACAAGTTCACTAGAGATGTCATTCCAATTTGAATCCTCCTAAGTTAATTACACTACATTGTGTCAACAGGTTACTACTTTGAGTCAACAAGTTTACTAGAGTTGTCATTCATAAATGTGGGGTAGCTTCTTTTAATTAACTTCAATTTATTTTCACCAATTTTGTTAGGAATTTGGTTAGTTCCATGCTAGCAACTGGTCAATTTGAATCCTCCTAAGTTAATTACACTACGTAGTGTCAACAAGTTTACTAGAGTTGTCATTCATAAATGTGGGGTAGCTTCTTTTAATTAACTTCAATTTATTTTCACCAATTTTGTTAGGAATTTGGTTAGTTCCATGCTAGCAACTGGTCAATTTGAATCCTCCTAAGTTAATTACACTACGTAGTGTCAACAAGTTTACTAGAGATGTCATTCCAATTTGAATCCTCCTAAGTTAATTACACTACTTTGTGTCAACAAGTTTACTAGAGATGTCATTCATAAATGTGGGGTAGCTTCTTTTATTTAAAAGAACGGTAGCCTAAAAATATCACAAATTACACTACTTTGTGTCAACAAGTTTACTAGAGATGTCATTCATAAAGAGACGAATGAATGTGGGGTAGCTTCTATATCACAAATTAGACTACTTTGTGTCAACATTCTCTATCACAAATTAGACTACTTTGTGTCAACAAGTTTACTAGAGATGTCATTCATAAGTCATTCATAAATGTGGCATCGCTTCTATATCACAAATTACACTACTTTGTGTCAACAAGTTTACTAGAGATGTCATTCATAAGTCATTCATAAATGTGAGGTAGCTTCTATATCACAAATTACACTACTTTGTGTCAACAAGTTTACTAGAGATGTCATTCATAAATGTGGGGTAGTTTCTTCACAAATTAGACTACTTTGTGTCAACAAGTTTACTCTAGCGATGTCATTCATAAATGTGGGGTAGCTTCTTTTGATTAAAAGAATAGTAGCCTAAAACTAGAGATGTCATTCATAAGTCATTCATAAATGTGGGGTAGCTTCTATATCACAAATTACACTACTTTGTGTAAGCAAGTTTACTAGAGATGTCATTCATAAATGTGGGGTAGCCTCTTCACAAATTAAACTACTTTGTGTCAACAAGTTTACTCTAGAGATGTCATTCATAAATGTGGTAGAGATGTCATTCATAAATATGTGGTAGCTTCTTTTGATTAAAAGAATAGTAGCCTAAAAGAGAAAAAGAATAGTTTGTTAATATGAACCACTCTTAATGGAATCTCATCGATGTGCTGTAAAATGTTTTGATGTTGATTTGTTTTCAACAATGTTTTTAAAGAGAACAATAGTGACAAACTGATTGCATTTTCTAACTACACATGATATAAGGATATTTTCTCATGATGAGACCCGTCAATAGTTCAAAAGGTATTAGAGAACATGTGGCTTGGCAACCCGTGACCATTTTGCAAGATGCTTGAGCGATAGGGTACCACTCAAGCTCCGGTTCAGAATGTATTAGAGGACATGTGGCTTGGGAACCCGTGACCATTTTGCAAGATGCTTGAGCGGTAGGGTACCACTCAAGCTCTGGTTGTTTTCTTGGAACTCCGCTTAAAGTGTAATGCTTAGAAAATGAAGTTTTTAAGCGTAATCCTAAATACTTTTCAATATAATGATCCTTTCCGTGGATTTCCATTGTAGGTTCAAAGACTTACTGAGACAATAAGACTGACAATGAGAATAAGATATGACTTGTTAGAAGATTCAAATATATTGAATTGGAATCATATGGTCTTTAATATCATGCCTATGGCCTATGAATTGTTCAGGCTAGGAGTATCTATGACGTTGCTTAATATTTACATGTATAGACAATTGAGTTGGACCCTCGTATCATTTTCTTGATGATTTGGCGAAACTAACTAATAAAGGTTAGCCATGGGCTTTTTGCAAGTTGTTTGACTCATAAAGGTTAGCTCTAACGTTGCTTAATATTTACATGTATAGACAATTGAGTTGGACCCTCGTATCATTTTCTTGATGATTTGGCGAAACTAACTAATAAAGGTTAGCCATGGGCTTTTTGCAAGTTGTTTGACTCATAAAGGTTAGCTCTAACTGTGTTCTTGGATCTGGCTTTTAAGCACAATTTAAGCACAATTCTTAGCAAATGAAGTTTATGTTTGTAATCTATAAAAAAATTCTATGCAATGGCACTACTATGGATTTACAATGTTTGTTTAGAGGCCTAATGAGATTAAATTCTATGCAATGGCACTATTATGGATTTACAATGTTTGTTTAGAGGCCTAATGAGATTAAAGTATGATTTGTTAGAAGATTCACATATATCAAATTTGAATCCTTTGGTTTCTAATATGTTGATTAAGGCCCACAATTAGGCCAGGACGATAGATGATGCTAGCTACTTAAATGTTCAGATAGATGATGCTACTTAAATGTTCAGATTTATAAAATCAACTATATTCATTTAAATGTTCAAAGTTATAAACAATTGAGTGAGTCCTCGTATCATTTTCTGGTTTCTAATTCTGGTTTCTAATATGTTGATTAAGGCCCACAATTAGGCCAGGACGATAGATGATGCTACTTAAATGTTCAGAGTTGTTCAGACTCTGAGTTATAAAATCAATTATATTCTGGTTTCTAATTCTGGTTTCTAATATGTTGATTAAGGCCCACAATTAGGCCAGGACGATAGATGATGCTACTTAAATGTTCAGAGTTGTTCAGACTCTGAGTTATAAAATCAATTATATTCTGGTTTCTAATTCTGGTTTCTAATATGTTGATTAAGGCCCACAATTAGGCCAGGACGATAGATGATGCTACTTAAATGTTCAGATTTATAAAATCAACTATATTCATTTAAATGTTCAAAGTTATAAACAATTGAGTGAGTCCTCGTATCATTTTCTGGTTTCTAATTCTGGTTTCTAATATGTTGATTAAGGCCACAATTAGGCCAGGACGATAGATGATGCTACTTAAATGTTCATAGTTGTTCAGACTCTGAGTTATAAAATCAATTATATTCTGGTTTCTAATTCTGGTTTCTAATATGTTGATTAAGGCCCACAATTAGGCCAGGACGATAGATGATGCTACTTAAATGTTAGATGATGCTACTTAAATGTTCAGATGATGATGCTACTTAAATGTTAGATGATGCTACTTAAATGTTCAGAGTTGTTCAAACTCTGAGTTATAAAATAAATTATATTCATTCAGAGTTATAAACATTTGAGTTAGTCCCCCGTATCATTTTCTGGTTTCTAATAAGCTGACTAAGGCCCACAATTAGGCCAGGACGATAGATGATGCTAGCTACTTAAATGTTCAGATAGATGATGGTACTTAAATGTTCAAAGTTATAAACTCAATTATATTCATTTATATTAGGGAACCCATATAGATAGAGATTTCACTTCCAATAAAATTATCCATGCCCTATACATCAATGATAACTAGAATCGCAAAGGGTTAATCTCAATTGGTTTTCACCAATCGCTAGGCATTTGGCTAGTTCCATGTTAGCAAGTGCCCAATTTGAATTAGAGTAGTTTAGAGAGGCCACAAATTCACCCAGAAAATAGTGGAAATTCCAGCATGATGTTTGTCAAAATCTTGCAGAAATTTTGAGAAATCTGGGTTACCACTGTCAAACTTCAAGATTTTGGCTGCCCTGGGGTTTTTGATAGTGCTGAATCTATTTCAGCAATCAAAAAACAATTTAAAGATCAGATTTTTTTTTTTAAATAAATCGCCAGATTCAAGTGAAAAATAAATTTTCAGGCGAATTTGTGGCCTTGGTAGATAAGGCCATTTGAATCCCCTATGTTAATTACACCACTCTGTACCAACAAGTTTACTGGAGATGCCATTCATGAATGCTGGGCAACATCCTTGAATTACTAGAGATGCCATTCAAAAAACAATTTAAAGATCAGATTTAAACAAAAAAAAATCACCAGATTCCAGTGAAAAAAAAAAATTCAGGCGAATTTGTGGCCTTTGTAGATAAGGCCATTTGAATCCCCTATGTTAATTACACCACTCTGGTTTGCTAGAGATGCCATTCATAAATGTTGGGCAACATCTTTTTTTTTTAAATAAATCGCCAGATTCCAGTGAAAAATAAATTTTCAGGCGAATTTGTGGCCTTGGTAGATAAGGCCATTTGAATCCCCTATGTTAATTACACCACTCTGTACCAACAGGTTTACTGGAGATGCCATTCATAAATGCTGGGCAACATCCTTGAATTACTAGAGATGCCATTCAAAAAACAATTTAAAGATCAGATTTAAACAAAAAAAAAAATCACCAGATTCCAGTGAAAAAAAAAAATTCAAGCGAATTTGTGGCCTTTGTAGATAAGGCCATTTGAATCCCCTATGTTAATTACACCACTCTGGTTTGCTAGAGATGCCATTCATAAATGTTGGGCAACATCCTTGAGTTACTAGAGATGCCATTCATAAATGTGAGGCAACATCCTTGTATGCCATTCATAAATGCTGGGCAGCATCCTTGAGTTACTAGAGATGCCATTCATAAATCCGGGGCAACATCCTTGAGTTAAAAGGATGGTAGCCTCAAAATATCACAAAAGAAAAGTTTGTTAATATGCACCACTGTTAATGGACTTAATCTCTCATCGATGGGTTGTAAAAAGTTTTGATGTGGATTTGTTTTCCAACGCTTTTTAAGAGAACAAAAGTGACAAACTGATTGTATTTTCTACCTGCACATGATATAAGGATATTTTCTCATGATGAGACGCATCAATAGTTCAGAATGTATTAGAGGACATGTTAGGTTTGGCTTGGGAAGCCGTGGCCATTTTGCAAGATGCTTGAGTACCCCACCACTCAAGCTCCGGTCGTTTTCTTGGACCTCGGCTTAAAGTGCAATGCTTAGAAAATGATGTTTTACTCGTAATCCTGAATACTTTTCAATGTAATGATCCTTTTCGTGGATTTCCATTGTAGGTTCAGAGACTTGCAATGAGACAATGAGACTTACAACGAGAATAAGATATGACTGGTTAGAAGATTCGAATATATTGAATTTGAATCATATGGTCTTTAATATCATGACTATGGCCTATGAATTGTTAAGGTTAGGAGGATCTATGATGTCGCTTAATGTTTGCATGTGTAGACAACTGAGTTGGACCCTTGTATCATTTCCTTGATGATTTGGTGAAACCGGCTACGCATGTGTAAAAGGAAACCCATGCAAACAGATATGGGTGCGCAACCCCGTAAAATTGTTCATGCTTTATGCATAGATGGTAGCCAATAAAGTTCATTTAAACACATCATTTCCAACAGAATTGATGTCCAATCGAATGGCTTGTAAAAAAGCCAATCATCAGCTAGGTATTATAATATTGATTGGCTGGTTGGTGCTTCTCGATCCACTAATAGTCATTTCCAAAATGACAATAACTCCTCATATGCATCTTGCAGGCATGAAAGTTGCATTCAATGCAACCAAAAACTCATAACGCATATACGGGATGTTGTATGCAATTGTTTACTTTTTAATAGATACACTGTCTGTTAAAGAGTATATTTAGTTGATTTTATTAGGGATTAGACTGAAGGCTTGTGTGATGTTATATGCAATTGCTTATTTGTTTAATAGATACACTATGGCTGTTAAAGAGTATATTTAATTGATTTTATTTGTTATTCGACTGAAGGCTTGTGGGACTGAATGCATGCAGTGGAACATCAGATCTGTAATTCTACATATTGCGTAGAAATGCTAGAACATATTGTTGCATCTCAAAGCCTGGGATATTAAACGCCCTTGAGTAAAATCGTATTTAATGGTGCTGAGATAGACAATGTTGCATCTCAAAGCCTGGGATATTAAACGCCCTTGAGTAAAATCGTATTTAATGGTGCTGAGATAGACAATGTGCAATAGGACTGCTTCATCAACAAAGACTAAGTGGGAAAAGCAGAATGGAGGGCTCCTCTGGCCAAGCCTTTGGCCATGAATGTTATAGAAAGACTAGTAATCAATGAGTGTCCAATTATGGAAACGAATCTCCTTACAACCACCTACACAAGAAGGAAAACGAAAAAGGTATACCTTTCAAAGCATTTTATATTAAAAAAGGCATGCAAATACCAACCTACACAAGAAGGAAAACGCAAAAGGTATACCTTTCAAAGCATTTTATATTAAAAAGGCATGTAAATACCAATGAAGTGTCATTATATACACTATTAAAATTCAAAAGGAGGAAAGAACGCATATCATGGAGGTTTTGAAAAATTATTTGTCTCACTTCTAAAATTCAATAATAACCCAATTCTAAAATTCTGTCTGGCAGTGTCATTCTCCGCATGATCAGGGTTTAACCTTTATTTTGATTTCTCAACACCATAGAATCACAAACTAGCGTGGATCAGAGTGAAAAAAAGTCCAAAGAAGAAAACAACGAACAAACAACTCAAAATCAAATATAGGTACTATGGTATCAAGGAGGAATTCCTAAAGACACCAAACATGTCATATTTTACATTCTCCATACTTTTGATTTGTTGACAGTTTTATGAAAAAAAGATTAAAAAGTCCAAAGAAGAAAACAACGAACAAACAACTCAAAATCAAATATAAGTACTATGTATCAAGTAGGAATTCCTAAAGACACCAAACATGTCATATTTTACATTATCCATACTTTTGATTTGTTACATTATCCATACTTCTGATTTGTTGACAGTTTTATGCATTCTTAGGACACAAGATATTGTAAAATACTAAAATCCATTTAAATTTTACTTATTATTTCATTTATTTTATGCCTTATCTTAAAAATAAGTTACAATAAACTACAACTCAATACAATTTATCGATCCCGTACAACTATTGTCTTGTCGTGTGACAACTCATTACAGCATGTGAAATGTTTAATAGAGGGCCATCTTTGGTTATCAAAGAAGTTTCCTATGAATCGAGGTTTACTTTTATGAAGGGTTATATTAAAATGGTATTTCGTTCATTATTTTGAAGATTGGTAGCCTCATGCACACTATATGTATGACATCTAGAATATTTGTTTTTAATCTTGTACTTAATTTTTTAAATATATTTTGCTGCTTGTCCACGAAAAATTTGGGAATTTTTCTAAGTTCCTTGGGCATTTTCCTAAGTTCCTTGAAGCTCGTTCGAATCTTTGTTTTTAATCTTGTACTTAATTTTTTAAATATATTTTGCTGCTTGTCCAGGAAAAATTTGGGCATTTTTCTAAGTTCCTTGGGCATTTTCCTAAGTTCCTTGAAGCTCGTTCCTCCATCTCCTATTAGTCAAACTAAGTGAAAAAACTGAAAAAATGAAGCTCGTTCCTCCATCTCCTATTAGTCAAACTAAGTGAAAAAACTGAAAAAATAAAACACATTGGATCACCAAATCCCTCTTCAACCCAATCGTAAGAATTAAGTAAAGACGACATGTATCATTAAAGCTATTATAATCAACTAAAGCTATAATCAAACAATTCAATAAATATAGAAAGAAGAATACCAAAAGCATACTAGAAATAGATGTAGTAATTGTAAAAGAATAACAAAAGCATCCTACAAAAATATATCACATACCCCAGTGAATACGGTATTTGAAAATTTAAAATACTGAAAATTTGATTGAAGGGAATAATAGTTTACTTTAAAGGCAAACTAGTTTCAGACTTGGCAATCACCTCTTTTAATATAAGAGGAAGAATCGAGGCTATGTATCAATGCGTTGAAGCCCGAGACTCGTTATTAGTAGCAAATATGGTCTTGCAAGTAAACAGGTTCCATATATCTAACAATGGCATGAATTAGTCATCAACGTCTCTGCATGTTTTGTCGATGTGCTCTTATGAATTGTGTCACTAGTTGCTACTGGACAGTTAAAATGTTTGGTGATTTTAACAACATTTCTATGTTAATTCTTCAACAATCCTTTATCACACTATGCCTTCAGCTCGGTCACCTCAATTCATATACCCAAATGATATCGCTTAGCCCCTGTTCATAACATTATGTCCTAATTTTAGTGGCCCTTGTTCATAACATTATAGCTATGAACATTATAGCTACCTCGTGAATGCAACTAATAGATGGGTTTCCAATTCGCAATCGACTCAATGTATGTGGATCCATCTTGCTCCTGCCAACCATCACCACTAAGTCTACCATCCACCCTCTCAGCAATGTACCAATACAATGTCTAAAGCTCAGACATCCACTAGAAAACTACCTCAATCATACACGGAATCCCCTACTCATGCAGGATCCTGACATGTCCTGTGGAAAGAGTGGCACATGTCTCCCCCGTGACCAGCTCCCCAGGTATAGGCTTAGTGATGAAAAATATGCCACCCCTGCAAAAAATCACCTCATCTCCCAGCCTGTGGCTATCAACTCGCACAATGACCCTGCTCCTCCACTGGAGAATACCTATTGTGCCCCTGAGGCACCGAATCTCATAGCGTCGTCTCGGGAAAATATCCCAAGTCCCGTTATCCACACTGTGGGTCTGGATCGCACACAAGGCTCCCCTCAACTACATGTGGTGCCAACGAGTGGAAGATGCATGGGTTCCGATGGGTAAGATCAAGAACCCGCGTGGACACTCCCGACCTGTCCCATGGTCGGTCCACTCTCCCAACCTGGGTATGTCCACCCCAATGACATGCCTGACATCCTCGTCACCATAGTGCAACCCCACACACTACTACATATAACCATGTATCCTCATGTCTCTTGGCATACAAATGCACCCAATTGCACATCTTTGTGCACTGCCCGACCCTACTACATGCTACTGCATCACCCTGGATCAAGTAGTATCCCTCCTGTATTAATGTGTCTATCACTCTATGAGGTAATGCACTAATATGTGAACCGCTCCTCCTACACCATGATGCAACCTTGCACACCACTGTGCACCACTACATACCTCTGTGCTCCCCCGCATATTGTTGTGCATTGCCGCATACCCCTATACACCCCTGGATATCAAGACTGAGTCCATAGGCAACATCTTGCATCCTCTCAGGATCACCATCTCTTCTACCACTCTGCCCAGATAGACCTAAGTGGCCTAACTCCTCACAAGCTAATGGGAGTGATACTACTGTGCCTAGACTCAGTAGCTCCAGTGTCCCATATGTCAATAAGAGAGTATTGTCTCCATACAATGCCCTGTCTGATAGCCTGTTGATGCCACCTCCTCCTACTAGCGCCTGCCAAAGTTAATCACCCTATGACTCCACGCACAATCAATATGCCAATATCCCAAGTCCTGTTATCCACACAGTGGGTCTAGATCGAACACAAGGCTCCCCTCAACTGCATGTGGTGCCAACGAGTGGAAGATGTGTGGGTTTTGATGGGTTCTTTCAAGAACCTGTGTGGACGCTCCTGGCCCGTCCTGTGGCTGATCCACTCTCCCAACTTGGGTATGCCCACCCCAATGACATACTTGACATCCTCGTCACCGTAGTGCAACCCCGCACATTACTGCATATAACCATGTATCCTTGTGTCTCCTAGCATACAACTGCACCCAATTGCACATCTTTGTGCACTGCCCGACCCTGCTACATGTTACTACATCATCCTGGATCAACTGGTATCCCTCCTATATTAATGTGTCTGTCACTTTATGAGGTGATGCACTAATATGTGAACCACCCCTCCTACACCATGATGCAACCTTGCACACCACTATGCACCATTGCACACCTCTGTGCTCCCCCGCATATTGTTGTGCACCGTTGCATATCCCTGTACATTCCTAGATATCAAGGTCTAAGACTGAGTCCATAGGCAACATCTTGCATCCTCTCAGGATCACCATCTCTACTACTACTCTACTAGTAAGCCCTCCATGATGTGAGCTATATCTCCTCATCTGCCCAAATAGACCTAAGTGGCCTAACTCCTCACAAGCTAATGGGAGTGATACTACTGTGCCTAGCCTTAGTAGCTCCAACGTCCCATATGCCAATAAGAGAGCATTGTCTCCATACAATGCCCTGTCTGATAGCCTGTTGATGCCACCTTCTCCTACCAGGTCCTGCCAAAGTAAGCTAATCACCGTGTGACTCCACGCATAGTCAATATGCCAAGACAACTCATGAAATCTATTTGCTTGCCTGTCAAACCATCCTGTCACTAGTGCTAACTGAGGCTCTGATGGAGATCTGAAAATGTGTGTGTGCACAAGCGTCAAATCCATCACATAGCTACTACCATCACCTAACAACTTTATGATGTGATGGGAAATCCCACCTGGATCCCAAAAACAACCTGGCCCTCGAGTCCCTTTGGTAATCCTCAGCCTTTGTTGAATTGTGGCCACGGATGTATCCAACTGCCTAGTGTGGTCCATCGGGTACCAACTCAATACCTCTGTGGAAGGAACAAGCCCTGCAAGATGATGCGACGTCATACTCAACTCATGTCACTCAGTCTTGCTAACCTGGCCACCCCCTCGGGTATGTCTAGACAACTCTACCTCCCCCAACCCAATGCATAAGGGTGGGATAATAACATTGTAGATCCCATCAGTGTGCCTCTAAAGCGAACTGTGCTGAAAACTCGACACATGACCTCTCTGTTGCCCCTCATCAATCGCTAGCCCAAAGGATGGCTGCACATCCTCCTCCATGGACTCATCTTGAACCTCCAACTTCTCCTCCATAGGCAACCCAACACACAAGACATGCTCACGAGTCAGCGGCAGCTGATTTTCATCCGACAACTTTGTCATGGACCTAGAGGCAATTTGTACTTATCAGCTCCTCAACAATGGTGGAGTTGTCTTCTGGCACCTCATCAACATGTGGTGCATTGCTTCATCCAAGAGCTCGGTCACAACCCCGAATACCTCGTCAATGGAATGAATACCTCAACAATGGATGTATTCTCAACTGTCTCCTTGCCAACCATGGCTCCTTCAACTACTCTTTCATCTTTTTCCTTAATACCCCCGCATCATCCCTACAAAATCCCACTGAATCTCCATTGGTTTGTTCATGCCCCTTAGTTCACAGAATTCCCAAAAAGAGAGGGATGCCTGAATGCCATGACCCAGTGATTGTTATGCCCTCCAGTTTGCTCTCAATGACTCCACATCAGTTGCAATCATGTCTAAATTCCCAATTGCGAAATGAATCAACTTCTCCCCACATCAACCATCATTTTTTGTAACCTAATCATCTCATTCAAGGTTACCGCCATGTTGTTTGATTCTAATATTTCCCACCAGCTGAGCCAAGATTATAGCTCTGATACCACTGTAATGTTCCAAACTTAAATGAACAGTGATATGCAAAACAAAATCGATTTGATTTGTAACATAGAAAATTAAAACAATCAGCTAATGCTCATTAAAACTCCAAAAGTGATAACCAACTAAGCCATTTTATTAATGAAATGGAGTAAGTACGATAATATGTAGAAATGCACCTGGGCTTGCCTAAAGGGAAAGCTTGACAGGACTCAAGTGATAAAACAATAATCTCAAAGCTGGAAATGACTGCTCCTCTAATGCTCTACATTGTCCCAAGAAACTATAGTGCTTGCTGGAAAGGAATTGCAAGAAACCCCATCTCTGGTGCTCAAAAAACGCTGAAACTTTCTATTCAAGATCCTTGTGAAAAATCCAGAAAAACCTAGAAAGGGTTTGGCCTATATCCAAGCCAAAGTCAAACCCATAAAATAGTGCAAATTCCCCAACTACTAGCAATTCGCCCTGTTATAAGAATGAGGATTTCATAACCGAATATCACCCAGAAATTTTTGAAATTTTAACCACAAACTCTTCTCACAAAACCCAAAAAAAATCCATAAATTTTTTGGCCGGATTTTGACCTTCCAAAATCTACCCCCAAGGTCCTACACCCTCCAAAACTGTTGAAGCACACTGTCTGCCAATACACCAGCAAAATCCTCCTCAAACACTCTGGAAAAGTAGAAATCACCTCTACTAATGCTTTTCTTATCTCTCCCGACAAGGATCAACCTCAATGGCCGAGTCTCCACCTCCCACGTGAGCACAAAATGTTGCCTCTGCCCTGGCCCAGGAAGTGCGAAAGTCAAACTGAATGGGAGCTCTCTCATTGAGCTCCAAAACTCTCCAAAATGGTAGCAAAACTCCTATGCCTCCTCTCTGGAAATTCTCTCGACCAAAACTCCTCCACAAGATGCCACAAACAAACTCGGCCTCCCTCCACTGCGTCCTCCAGAAATACACACCACCTGGAGATGGATGCAACTACTGGAAACCACAATGAAATCCTCCTACAGGAGAAGAATATAAATCTCTCTAGGGTGGCACTCGAAGTCCCCTGAAGAAAGGGTGAGCTCTTCACTTGAAGAACTCTTGTTAAAACTAGTGAATCAGCCTAGCAACTCGAGCAACCAAAGAGAAATTCAATATGCCAAAGATGAATGAAATGAGGAGAGATTCCTTCCTTATATAGATTTCATGGAACACTTTCCCCTCCAATTTTACCTCCATCGTGGGCCCTCACTTAACCAGCTCCATGTAAAACTTAACCACCTCTATGCAAACCGAACTAGGGAGTGTGTATTTACCTAGTGTGGGTGGCGCCATGTGTAATTTAACCACAACAAAATAACTTCTCCTAAGTCTAATCTCCTAATAAAAATTGAATGGGCCCACTATCTCCAAAATTGGCCCTCAAAATGCAATAATTTAACCACAACAAAATAACTTCCACTAAGTGGAATCTCAGAATAAAAAATGAATGGCCCCCACTATCTCCAAAATTGGCCCCCAAAATGCAACAAAATAACTTCTCCTAAGTCTAATCTTATAATAATAAAAATCGAATGGGCCCCACTATCTCCAAAATTGGCCCCAAAATGGAATAATTAGTCTTTTTCCAAATTGGCCCCAAAATGCAATAATTAGTCTTTTTCCAAATTAATTTAGGAAGGAACATGACACAACATATTGTCTTAGCTAATAAATAGAGGGCCCCTTCTCTTGGCTTATAAAAGAGAGGACCCACCGCATATCTAAGATTGAGTCTAAGTGATTTTTTTGTTTTGCTATAACAAAAGAAGCTGTAATTTCTTAAGTCTAAGTGATTTTTTTGTTTTGCTAAAAAAACAAAAGCTGTAATTTCTTAGTAATGTAGATCTCATGTGATTTTTGTTTGAAGTATGATCCTCTTGTACCAGTTTCAAGATTGGAAGATTTTATGCAGAAGAAGACATTGTTTTGCTACGACAACAAAAGCTGTAATTTCTTAGTAATGTAGATCTCATGTGATTTTTGTTTGAAGTATGATCCTCTTGTCCCAGTTTCAAGATTGGAAGATTTTATGCAGAAAAGACACTACCTATCCATTGCTTTGGATTAGTTCATATAATGAAGTATTTGCACTCCTGAATATTTCTTTATAGAATTTTACGGTTATGACAAGAACAATCTAAAGCTCTAAAAGTTTAAGGACTTATCGGATTAATCATTTAAGTGCAGATCTGAACTATGATGTCAAAATTGACATGCTATTGTATCTTTGCATCTGAAATCTTCCAGTGGATGGCAATGCCCTTTGAAAGAGATGATTCTGGGATGATTTCCATGGCCGTGATGCCCTCACTCCAGTGATTGAAGCAGATCCAGGATCAGGGGAGAGTGTACTCTATGCAATAGGATGTCAGTAAACCTCAATTAACCTTAACATTATTGACAAAGTGCAAGACCTTGCTACTAGATGTTACTAGATCACATTGTACTTTTAACCATCATGGGTAGGGATCTTCTTTTAGTGTATGACCCCTAATTACTTGTGGGCATGTGGGCATGACTGCAATTGTGAGACTAAATGACGCAGTCCTTTCTTTTAATGTATGCCCCCTAATTACTTGTGGGCATGATCGCAATTGTGAGACTAAATAACGCAGTCCCTCTCTAATGTAAAGTAGGTTATTGGAGAAGACTTTAACATGGTTAAAAGGAAAGGGGATGGAGTGGGTGGCTAGCTAGCCACTTTGAGTGGCATGAAAAAAACCATTAAATTATTCCACAATATTGCCTGGCATCCTCAACCAAAAACACAATTTTTAAAACCTTTACCTCGCTTTCATTCTCCCACAATGTTGCTCTTTCCAACTGGATGCTACAGTCTACCACCTCTAAAGCTCTTAAATTAGTTATTAAAATCTAGGAAGATGAGGGAGTATGAGCAGCTATCACAATAGAGAAATCGAAGATCTAACTATCTAAGTAGTTTAGATATACTTCCCAAATAATCTCTTTCATCCCCTTTCATCCCTTGGCACCTGCACCCCACACATATCGACAAAACATTGCTGAGATCCACAGGTTGTTCCAACTATTGGCAAAACCCTTATCCACCCAAATTGTTATTTAAAAATCGTCCCAAACCAGATTGACATACTTGCAAAGTTTAATAACTATGACTTGGAAGACATAATCCTCCAAAGCTCTGCCCAGTCTCAGATGCCTCCATTTTTATATTTCTTACTTTTACATTCTTTTATTGTGGACCTCTATATGACACTTGCTTTGAGATCCCTCCCAGCCACGTCCATTCGATAATATAACAAAAAAAAAAAAACAAGCAAACAATAATTGAGATAAAAGATCGGTTTCAGCTGTGTGCGATGATTCCAAATTGAAATAAAAAAATGCAGATTATAACCTGTCCCTATTAGTATCATCATCTAATAGCATGTTGTTACTACCTTTCATTAGTTATTTTGGTCCTAAACCACCTCAGAGCCTGATAATAACATGTTCTTATTACATTTCATGAATCATTAGTTATTCTGGCCCTAAGCCACCTCATAGCCCGATACTTGTACAGGCGCCTATTTTGCAATAGAGATAACCTATAAACTTTGCAATAGAGATAACCTATAAACTATTATTTTGTTGTGTACCAATGCCAGTCCCTATTAGTATCATCATCTAATAGCATGTTGTTACTACCTTTCATTAGTTATTTTGGTCCTAAACCACCTCAGAGCCTGATAATAACTTGTTCTTATTACATTTCATGAATCATTAGTTATTCTGGCCCTAAGCCACCTCATAGCCCGATACTTGTACAGGCGCCTATTTTGCAATAGAGATAACCTATAAACTATTATTTTGTTGTGTACCAATGCCATATGAATTTTGAAGGAAGCTGATACTTTTTAAATCTGAATATATGTGTTCAAAAATTACATTTTACTAACTTAAGTTGTTTTTATTTCCTCTTTTGAAATTAGACTTGGCTGCACTGATTAACCAAATTTTCCAACCAATATTAAAGGTAAAGAGATGGTGCACAAGAAGGGTCATTTGAAAGATGGTAACCTCCTAAGTACATTTAGTAAGGTGGTAACTAAGTACATTTGGTAAGGTGGTAATTGAGAGATAGGAGAAATACTAAGATATGGTAAGGTATAGACAAATGCAATTGCCAAATAAGATTGGCAAAATCACACTATAAATGGGCAGAGCTTCCCTTTTAACCAATGTGCATTGACTCAAAGCTTTTGTCCAGCAAATATTGCTTACTCCTTACTACTATTAGGAGTGATAAAGTTCTTGAGGCAATGCTTTGTTTATCACAAAGTGAGACTACACAACGTATTGTGTTATAAATGTGTAGAGCTTCCCTTTCAACTAATGTGCATGGACTCAAAACTTTTGTCCAACAAATATTGTTTACTCCTTATTACTATTAGGACTGATAAAGTTCTTGAGGCAATGCTTTGTTTACCACAAAGTGAGACTACACAAAGTATTTCATTAGTGGGTGTTTATGATTTAAAGACTACACAAAGTATTGCATTAGTGGGTGTTTATGATTTAAAATTGTTAGTTCCACTATCTGTACATTCTATAAAAAGTGTGAGAATACCATTACCAAATCACATTGTTTACAACTGTAGAGAAGGACATTGTTACAACATAATCATTGATCAGTGTGCAATGGTGAGACTGGATGACATGTTCACTTCATGCATTCATCCTCCTAGTGAGGAATGAAAAATCAGTCTGAACTTGCTATGGTCAATTCCTATTAGCATGCTTTGAATCTCCAGCCAAGAATCTTCCCTGGGTTGAAAAAAACAGTCCATCTTATTTCATATATGTTGTCAGTTATGCTTATTCTGCCTATAAAAGGGAATTAAAGACATTGCATGGAATCTGTTTTGCTAATTAGCTTTCAGATCTCTTCCTATGAAAGCTACAGATATCAAAATGCTGCTTCTTTCAAAAATGGGCCAGAGCAGGAAAGAGGCTTGAAATCTGTTGTTCACATTTTAAAACATTATGAGTTGGAATCTCATATCTTATATAGGAATCTGGATCATCTCTAATGATCCATAGGCAATCTGGATCATCTCTAATGATCCATAGGCAATGGGCCCATGACCTATCCATGCCATCAACATAGATTCTTGTTGCGGAATATAAAGCACTACGTCCTCTGCATTCCATATTAGATGTACTACTCTAAATGTGCTTCCCCATGTCCTATTCACTGGTGTTATATTCACTAACGTTAGAAGCCTCTCCATTACCTCTCATTGTATGATTTGCATGATTTGCGACAACCAACACTGAACATAAATGTCTCCCCATTAATCCCAATATTGGAAGAAGACACCCTGCCATGGATCTGAAATCTAACCAACAACTTGTATTGTGTTTTTTTTAATTGCAAAGCAACAACATCTCTCAGGAATTGATTACCAATTAAAGGTTGATAAATAAGGTTCAGGCCAGAATGTAAATGGCTCAAGGCAATGCTTTGTGGGAAGGCCCATCTCCCAATCACTCAAACCAGTGATATGACTTCCGAACATAGGTAACATTGTACACCACATATCACTTCTCTATCTCACAATCAACCATTATACACCACAGATTACGGAACCACAGGAAACAAACACCAAAATAAATGGACTGTTGTAGGTGAAATTTGAATGACGCTCAAACCAGTGATATGACTTCCGAACATAGGAACCACTGTACACCACATATCACTTCTCTATCTCACAATCAACCATTATACACCGCAGATTACTGAACCACAGGAAACGAACACCAAAATAAATGGACTGTTGTAGGTGAAATTTGAATGACGCGTAACATTCTAATATTTGTGCGACACCACCTATTAGATTACATAGGGCAGAGAGTTAATAGCTATATGGACTTATCATACACAACAACTATCTAAACGATGAACAGAGAAATGCAATCAACCCAATTTGGGAAAACCAGCATCAAATGGCAATGCTCACTCTATTATTATCAGCACTTGCAGAGACTTACAGATTATTATGCCCTATAGGCCATTAACAGTCTGTTCTACAGCAAAGTCGGAGTCTCTGCCAAAATTTGCAAAAGGAACCCTCTTCCTCCTGTTACTGGCATTTTCTAGATAAATTGGAGCATTTCCTATTGGAAGTGAGGAGGTCAGACGTGCCTAACACTTCAGCTTCCCCAAACAACAACGCTCCCTTGTCTTTTTTTTGTCTTTCTTGCGGCTTGTGAGGTTCCACAATTTGATGGGTGAATAGGTGGCCAAGCGTGTGGCTAGCATTTTGGTCTTTCTCGTATACTAATTAATTTTCTTAGAATTGAGTCTTACGCTATGTTTATTTCGGATCACTTAATTAGCTGTGTACTTCAAGTTTTAGTAGATGGCATTCTATGTTTCAGGGATGGTGCATACAAATCTCTTTTGTCTGTGTTTCAGGGAAGGTGCATACAAATCTCTTTTGTCTGCGGAAAAGGTGCACCATCTATTGCAAAATAGGGATGGTGCATACAAATCTCTTTTGTCTGTATTTTAGGGATGGTGCATACAAATCTCTTTTGTCTGTGGAAAAGGTGCACCATCTATTGCAAAATAGGGATGGTGCATACAAATCTCTTTTGTCTGTATTTTAGGGATGGTGCATACAAATCTCTTTTGTCTGTGGAAAAGGTGCACCATTTATTGCAAAATAGGGATGGTGCATACAAATCTATTTTGTCTGTGTTTCAGGGATGGTGCATACAAATCTCTTTTCTCTGTGGAAAAGGTGCACCATTTATTGCAAAAAAATGAATTTACGGAATATAATTTGCCAAGCAAATACTCTTTTACCAAACTGACTAAGGCCAAGATTCAAGGGATACCAAACTGACTAAGGCCAAGATTCAAGGGATAAAAACAATGGTAAGATGTTCAAAATGCCAAACTCAATAAGCTGAAATACATATGTTCCTAATTATCATAAAATATACTTGATTTTCTTTTATGATCTCTATTTTACTTCTTTTGATGATCTTTGAACAGGCTAACGACGTAGAGGTGACAAAGAAAACTATGCAAAAAAAAAAAAATAAGTTTAGCATATGTAGTTTCCAAAGGGAAATAAAGGTAGAAGTAATGTTGCAAATATCGTTTAGGGGAGGTAGAAGTAATATTGCAAATATCGTTTAGGGGAGGATATTGCAGAGCCTCTAGAAATAAATGTTTCGTGGAAGTATTTAAGAAAATATTGGAAAACACTGGAAAAAACCTAGGACCTAAAAAATAAAATAAAAAATTGGTAACCTGAAAAACTTAGAAAAAAAATGGTAATTTATAGAGATCAAAATAGTAGCATTTAGGTATATAACTCCCATTACCCCTTTAAAGATCAAGAAATGGTCATGAAATTTCATCCTCTTTAAGGAACATGGAGCTTTTGGCATTCAATTGCCAGATTTAAATTGCATTTTCACATAATAATCCCAGTTTGCAAAACTAAATTAATGAGAAAATGGATAGCAGCTATAGCTTCCAAAGAGGTTGGAAATCTTGTATCTTGAATGGTTGGATTTGCAAGTTAAAAATAGACTTTCTAAGAGTGTTACATCCAACAAATTTAAAAGAGTATAGCAGTGGCAAACTTATTGTTTTTTTAAGTGTACCTTGGGAAGCCATGGGTTAGCTCTAATTGTGTTCTTGGATCTGGCCTTTAAGCACAATGCTTAGCAAATAAAGCTTATGTTTGTAATCCATAAAATGTTTCCATGCAATGGCATTACTATGTATTTCAAATGTTGGTTTAGAGGCCTAATGAGATTAAAGTATGATATGAAAAAAATTATTGGAAAATATTGGCAAAAACCTGGGACCTAAAAAAACTCAAAAAAATTGATGACTTGGAAAAAAAAATGGTAATTTAAAGAGATATCATAATGGTAAAATGGTAATTTAAAGAGATATCATAGTAGTAGAATTTAGGTATATAATTTTCATTACCCGTTTAAAGATCAAGCAATGGTCAATTTCATCCTCTTTTAAGGAACATGGATCTTTGGGCATTCAAATGCTAGATTTAAATTGCATTTTCACATAATAATCCCAGTTTGCAAAACTTGGACAAAATAATGAGAAAATGGATAGCAATTATAGCCTCCAAAGAGGTTGGAAATCTTGTATCTTGCATGGTTGGATGCAAGTTAAAAATAAACTTTCTAAGAGCTGTAATACCCGTACCAAAACAAACCCCTAATTAATAGAATTTGATAATAACGAAGCCTAGAATTCAGACAGTAGTGTTTTAAAGCAGAATTTGTCAAATTTAATACATAGACACATACCTGGCTTCCGAGTTTGAAGTTGATCCCGCACTATTGTAGCACTCAATTTTCTCCCGTTACCAAAAGACGGGAACCTCCCTACCAAATTGGGCACAATCTCAGTAACCCAACTCCAAAATACTTCAAAATTTGAAGTATTCTAACCCGCGTGTCCAAAAGCTTCAAGAACAATCAAGGCTTCTCTCTATTTGTGGCTCTCTATTGTAAATTCCAAAACTCAAAAAACTTGATGACTTGAGAAAAAAATGGTAACTTAAAGAGATATCATAATGCTAAAATGGTAATTTAAAGAGATATCATAACAGTAGAATTTAGGTATATAATTCCCATTACCCGTTTAAAGATCGCAATGGTCATGAGCTTTCATCCTCTTTTAAGGAACATGGAACTTTGGGCATTCAAAGGCTAGATTTAAATTGCATTTTCACATAATAATCTCAGATGAGATTTCATCCTCTTTTAAGGAACATGGAACTTTGGGCATTCAAAGGCTAGATTTAAATTGCATTTTCGCATAATAATCCCAGTTTGCAAAACTTAGACAAAATAATAATCTCAGTTTCCAAGAGGTTGGAAATCTTGTATCTTGCATGGTTGGATGCAAAAGTTAAAAATAGACTTTCTAAGAGTTGTAATACCAAAACAAACCCCTAATTAATAGAATTTGACAATAACAAAGCCCAAAACCTAAGTTACCAGGATTCGGATACGGATCCGGATCCGGATTCGCTAGTTTTTTGAAAATCCAGGATCCGGA
Organism: Pinus taeda; assembly: GCA_000404065.3. Classification (NCBI taxonomy): domain Eukaryota; kingdom Viridiplantae; phylum Streptophyta; class Pinopsida; order Pinales; family Pinaceae; genus Pinus; species Pinus taeda. The sequence goes on from APFE030134405.1 coordinate 91,702, forward strand.
TACGGCAAAGATACGGCAAGTACAAAAAATATAATAAAATTAATAATAGACACAAAATATATACTTCTTAATATATTTTGACTTGACATATCAAAATGTTAAAATGCATACCTCAATTACTTCTCTACAACCTTTTTTTGTCTTAATCATTTAAAAAAATTATATTATGCACTAGTATATCTATATTTTAAGATTATTAAGACAAAACTAAATTTAAAATTATATCTATATATCTATATGTATATTTAAATTTGTATAAATTTTATATCTCATTTTTAAATTTGAAATTAATAATAAAAAATAGAAAAAATATATATATTAAAATAAAAAATTTATGTTCAAATTCCAATCTATAAGTCAAAACTAAATTATAAATAAAAAGCAATATAATTTAAAAAACTATTAGATAATTTCGACGATTTAATATTTCCGACGATTTAACTATATTATTTAAATTATATCGTCGAGAGCGAACTAGCGAGCAAGCAAGGGCGGCTACTTCTTTCGAAACAGAGTGGATAAAACCACGGGCTGTATGCTGCCAGTTTGCGTATGAGCACGGCTATTTTTTCAGTTGTAATAATAACGTGATGGCTGTCAGGGAGCTAAACTTCAGGAAATTGTTGGCAGCATTAAGTCGTAACATGATATTGCGTGCATTGTTGGTGGATTAGCGGTGAAAATTGAGGACATTCAATTCCCCTTGGGGCAGTGATGCGTTAATGCCGCCACCAAACCCACCGACGCAACTTTCCCATGTCGAACCCATACAATCCAAAATGGAAAATTCATGAACATTTTTCCTGGTTTTGAAATTTGAAATTTAGTAGCAAGCTATTTGGATCTGGATAAAAAGCAATATAATTTAAAAAACTATTAGATAATTTTGACGATTTAATATTTCCGACGATTTAACTATATTATTTAAATTATATCGTCGATTTAATTTTATGTGGTTTGCTGTATACTTGGATAATTTCGACGATTTAATTTTCGACGATTTAACTATAAATAAAAAGCAATATTTAAATAATTTTCAGATATCGGCGGTTCTTGGACGTATTTAGGCGGATCCGGATCCGAATCCGGATCAGATCCGTGGATCCGTGGATCCTGTACCCCAGAGGGCCGGATCCGGTAACTTAGCCCAAAACCTCTTGGAAATCTTGTATCTTGCATGGTTGGATGCAAAAGTTAAAAATAGACTTTCTAAGAGTTGTAATACCAAAACAAACCCCTAATTAATAGAATTTGACAATAAAAAAGCCCAAAATTCAGACAGTAGTGTTTTAAAGCAGAATTTGTCAAATTTAATATAAAGATACATACCTAGCTTCCGAGTTGAAGTCGATCCGCATTGTTGTAGTACTTAATTTGCAAACCAGAATTTGTCAAATTTAATACAAAGATACATACCTAGCTTCCGAGTTGAAGTCGATCCGCATTGTTGTAGCACTTAATTTGCTCCCGTTACCAAAAGACCAAAACCTCCCTACCAAACTAAACACAATATCGATACCCAACTCCAAAGTACTTCAAAATTTGAAGTATTCTAACTCGCGTGCCCAAAAGCTTCAAGAACAATCAAGGCTTCTCTATATCTGTGGCTCTCTATTGTAAATTCCTTCTCCCTACACTACACTCCAAAGGCCAAAGATCCCCTTCTAAGTTGCACCCCTTCTCCTTATATTTCTTAGAACCACCGACCTTTCTCCCTTTCACGTCTCAGTGTTTGTGCCTTTGTCTCCTGTTACGTGGAGCTCATCATGTTGTAAATTCCTCCTCCTTGCGCTACACTCCAAAGGCCAAAGATCCCCTTCTAAGTTGCACCCCTTCTCCTTATATTTCTTAGAACCACCAACCTTTTTCCCTTTCTCGTCTCAGTGTTTGTGCCTTTGTCTCTTGTTGCGTGGAGCTCATCATGCTCTTCTAGGGATTTGAACCTTACCTGATTTGGTAATATTCGATTAAGTAGATTATTCACTTTCAAAAGGATATGTTGCGTAGGTTGGATTTGAATTTTAATTTACTTTATTTATAATTTTAATAAATTATTTTATTTATTTTAAGCAAATTAATTGTAAATTAAATAAATTTATAAATCTATATATTTTCCTTTGATTATGATTATCATACAATAAATATATATATATATATAATATAAATATATATACTATATTATATAAAGGTGGTATACATATCAAGTACCTAATTTGATATATTCATTATATCCTGGTGAGATAGAAATTAATTTATTTCGATAATTCATTACCCTAATTTAAACATTTTCCAGTATTAGCCAGTATGTATATTAGTGCAATACATGCGGTTCATGCATATGTAACTATCATATGAATGCCCCATATGTATGCTAATATTCACATTATGTTTGTAATTGTAGGTCAGTCATTACAAGAGAGCTACATCCAATCGCTTCTAAAGAGTATAGAAATGGAAAACTTATTGTATTTTTAACTGTATCTTCAGAAGCCATGGGCATTGCATTTTGCAAGTTGTTTGACTAATAAAGGTTAGCTCTAATTGTGTTCTTGGATCTGGCCTTTAAGCACAATGCTTAGCCAATGAAGCTAAAAATAATAAAGGTTAGCTCTAATTGTGTTCTTGGATCTGGCCTTTAAGCACAATGCTTAGACAATGAAGCTAAAAATTCAATGCAATGGCATTACTATGGATTTAAATCAAATTTGATATAATTAAAGAGTATAGAAATGGAAAACTTATTGTATTTTTAACTGTATCTTCAGAAACCATGGGCATTTCGAAAGTTGTTTGACTAATAAAGGTTAGCTCTAATTGTGTTCTTGGATCTGGCCTTCAAGCACAATGCTTAGCCAATGAAGCTAAAAATTCAATGCAATGGAATTACTATGGATTTAAATCAAATTTGATATAATTAAAGAGTATAGAAATGGAAAACTTATTGTATTTTTAACTGTATCTTCAGAAGCCATGGGCATTTCGGAAGTTGTTTGACTAATAAAGGTTAGCTCGAATTGTGTTCTTGAATCTGGCCTTTAAGCACACTTAAGCCAATGAAGCTAAAAATTCAATACAATGGCATTACTATGGATTTAAATCAAATTTGATATAATTTAGCCATGGGCATTTCGAAAGTTGTTTGACTAATAAAGGTTAGCTCGAATTGTGTTCTTGAATCTGGCCTTTAAGCAGAATTAAGCCAATGAAGCTAGAAATTCAATGCAATGGCATTACTATGGATTTAAATCAAATTTGATATAATTTTAAAATATGATTTGTTAGAAGGTTCACATATATCAAATTTGAATCCTTTGGTTTCTAATATGTTGATTAAGGCCCACAATTAGGCCAGGACGATAGAAGATGTTACTTAAATGTTCATAGTTAGAAGACGTTACTTAAATGTTCATAGTTAGATGATGTTACTTAAATGTTCATAGTTATAAACAACTGAGTAAGTCACCCATATCATTTTCTCATTGATTTGATGGATTTAAATCAAATTTGATATAATTTTAAAGTATGATTTGTTAGAAGGTTCACATATATCAAATTTGAATCCTTTGGTTTCTAATATGTTGATTAAGGCCCACAATTAGGCCAAGACGTTAGATGATGCTACTTAAATATTTGAGTTAGTCACCCATATCATTGTTAGTCACCCATATCATTTCCTCGATGATTCAAATTTGAATCCTTTGGTTTCAAATATGCTGATTAAGGCCCACAATTAGGCCAGGACGATAGATGATGCTACTTAAATGTTCTGTTATAAACAATTGAGTTAGTCACCCATATCATTGTTAGTCACCCATATCATTTCCTCGATGATTCAAATTTGAATCCTTTGGTTTCTAATATGTTGATTAAGGCCCACAATTAGGCCAAGACGATAGATGATGCTACTATAGATGATGCTACTTAAATGTTCCGCTATAAACAATTGAGTTAGTCACCCATATCATTTCCTCAATGATTCAAATTTGAATCCTTTGGTTTCTAATATGTTGATTAATTAGGCCAGGACGATAGATGATGCTACTTAAATGTTCAGTTATAAACAATTGAGTTAGTCACCCATATCATTTCCTCAATGATTCCAATTTGAATCCTTTGGTTTCTAATATGTTGATTAAGGCCCACAATTAGGCCAAGACAATAGATGATGCTACTTAAATGTTCAGTTATAAACAATTGAGTTAGTCACCCATATCATTTCCTCAATGATTCAAATTTGAATCCTTTGGTTTCTAATATGTTGATTAAGTAGGCCAGGACGATAGATGATGCTACTTAAATGTTCAGTTATAAACAATTGAGTTAGTCACCCATATCATTTCCTCAATGATTCCAATTTGAATCCTTTGGTTTCTAATATGTTGATTAAGGACCACAATTAGGCCAGGACAATAGATGATGCTACTTAAATGTTCAATAGATGATGCTACTTAAATGTTCAGTTATAAACAATTGAGTTAGTCACCCATATCATTTCCTCAATGATTTGATGGAACCCAATTATACTCATTTATATTAGGGAACTTGTGCAGACAGAGATTTTACTTCCAAAAAAATTGTGCATGCCCAATGGTAACTTAGAAGCCCAAGGGATTAACTTCAATTTATTTTCACCAATTTTTCTAGGAATTTTATTAGTTCCATGCTAACAAGTGGCCAATTTGAATCCTCCCAAGTTAATTACACTAATTTGAATCAACAAGTTTACTGGATGTTATTCCAATTTGAATCCTCCTAAGTTAATTACACTACATGTGTCAACACGTTTAGTGACATCTCCAATTTGAATCCTCCTAAGTTAATTACACTACATGTGTCAACACATTTACTAAGTTAATTACACTACATGTGTCAACACGTTTAGTGACATCTCCAATTTGAATCCTCCTAAGTTAATTACACTACATGTGTCAACACATTTACTAAGTTAATTACACTACATGTGTCAACACGTTTAGTGGAGATGTAGAAGCCCAAGGGATTAACTTCAATTTATTTTCACCAATTTTGCTAAGAATTTGGTTGGATTAACTTCAATTTATTTTCACCAATTTTGCTAGGAATTTGGTTAGTTCCATGCTAGGATGTTATTCCAATTTGAATCCTCCTAAGTTAATTACAGTACATGTAACTTCAATTTATTTTCACCAATTTTGCTAGGAATTTAGTTAGTTCCATGCTAGGATGTTATTCCAATTTGAATCCTCCTAAGTTAATTACACTACATGTGTCAACATGTTTAACACGTTTACTAGAGATGTAGAAGCCCAAGGGATTAACTTCAATTTATTTTCACCAATTTTGCTAGGAATTTGGTTAGTTCCATGCTAGCAAGTGGCCAATTTGAATCCTCCTAAGTTAATTACACTACTTTGTGTCAACAAGTTTACTAGAGATGTCATTCCAATTTGAATCCTCCTAAGTTAATTACACTACTTTTGTGTCAACAAGTTTACTAGAGATGTCATTCCAATTTGAATCTAGTTCCATGCTAGGATGTTATTCCAATTTGAATCCTCCTAAGTTAATTACACTACATGTGTCAACACGTTTACTAGAGATATAGAAGCCCAAGGGATTAACTTCAATTTATTTTCACCAATTTTGCTAGGAATTTGGTTAGTTTTCATGCTAGCAAGTGGCCAATTTGAATCCTCCTAAGTTAATTACACTACTTTGTGTCAACAAGTTTACTAGAGATGCCATTCCAATTTGAATCCTCCTAAGTTAATTACACTACTTTGTGTCAACAAGTTTACTATAGATGTCACTCCAATTTGAATCCTCCTAAGTTAATTACACTACTTGTGTCAACAAGTTTACTAGAGATGTCATTCCAATTTGAATCCTCCTAAGTTAATTACACTACTTGTGTCAACACGTTTACTATTTAGTAGAGATGTCATTCCAATTTGAATCCTCTGTCATTCCAATTTGAATCCTCCTAAGTTAATTACACTACTTGTGTCAACACGTTTAGTGGAGATGTCATTCCAATTTGAATCCTCCTAAGTTAATTACACTACTTGTGTCAACACGTTTACTAAAGATGTCATTCCAATTTGAATCCTCTTAAGTTAATTAGGCTACTTGTGTCAACACGTTTACTAGAGATGTCATTCCAATTTGAATCCTCCTAAGTTAATTACACTACTTGTGTCAACACGTTTAGTGGAGATGTCATTCCAATTTGAATCCTCCTAAGTTAATTCCAATTTGAATCCTCCTAAGTTAATTACACTACTTGTGTCAACACGTTTACTAAAGATGCCATTCCAATTTGAATCCTCCTAAGTTAATTAAGCTACTTGTGTCAACACATTTACTAGAGATGTCATTCCAATTTGAATCCTCCTAAGTTAATTAAGCTACTTGTGTCAACACGTTTACTAGAGATGTCATTCCAATTTGAATCCTCCTAAATTAATTAAGCTACTTGTGTCAACACGTTTACTAAAGATGTCATTCCAATTTGAATCCTCCTAAGTTAATTAAGCTACTTGTGTCAACACGTTTACTAGAAATGTCATTCCAATTTGATAAGTTAATTACACTACTTGTGTCAACACGTTTAGTGGAGATGTCATTCCAATTTGAATCCTCCTAAGTTAATTCCAATTTGAATCCTCCTAAGTTAATTACAAGTAGTGGAGATGTCATTCCAATTTGAATCCTCCTAAGTTAATTACACTACTTGTGTCAACACGTTTAGTGGAGATGTCATTCCAATTTGAATCCTCCTAAGTTAATTACACTACTTGTGTCAACACGTTTACTAAAGATGTCATTCCAATTTGAATCCTCTTAAGTTAATTAGGCTACTTGTGTCAACACGTTTACTAGAGATGTCATTCCAATTTGAATCCTCCTAAGTTAATTACACTACTTGTGTCAACACGTTTAGTGGAGATGTCATTCCAATTTGAATCCTCCTAAGTTAATTACACTACTTGTGTCAACACGTTTACTAAAGATGTCATTCCAATTTGAATCCTCCTAAGTTAATTAAGCTACTTGTGTCAACACATTTACTAGAGATGTCATTCCAATTTGAATCCTCCTAAGTTAATTAAGCTACTTGTGTCAACACGTTTACTAGAGATGTCATTCCAATTTGAATCCTCCTAAGTTAATTATGCTACTTGTGTCAACATGTTTACTAAAGATGTCATTCCAATTTGAATCCTCCTAAGTTAATTAAGCTACTTGTGTCAACACGTTTACTAGAGATGTCATTCCAATTTGAATCCTCCTTAAGTTAATTACACTACTTGTGTCAACACGTTTAGTGGAGATGTCATTCCAATTTGAATCCTCCTAAGTTAATTCCAATTTGAATCCTCCTAAGTTAATTACAAGTAGTGGAGATGTCATTCCAATTTGAATCCTCCTAAGTTAATT
>APFE030134407.1:0-21293 GCA_000404065.3 Pinus taeda
TTATGGTAGTTGAAATTAACAAGAATTTTTTCATGGTTTTCAACCTCTTCTTTTTGCGAAACAAATGTGTCATGGTGATTTTGAATAAAAAGTTCAACATTCATGGTGATATTCTGCATCATTTCCTCTATTTTCTTGATCAAAATGACGAATTTTTCCTCTTTTGCTATTTTCAACTTTTCTCTTCTAATTTGCATATTAAATTTTACATCTACTACCATGTTCTACATCTGTTTCATTGTTGAGGGGTTTCTTTCTCTTAGATGAAATTCTATCTTTGAATCAAATGCTCTTTGGTAATGCAAAAGAGTTGAACCAAGACGAGGTCTTATACTTAATGGTATTGAATAATAGATTTGATTAAATTTGTCTGAAAATTGTTGTATTGTTTCATCTAGATATCTTTTTAACTGATTATATTATTCTATGATTACAAGAAGATTGACTTTGATTATCCATCTATCAAGGAAGATTTTGAGAAACTGCTCGACATTTGACATACTTGCCTCAGGCAAGGTTTTGAACCAACTCTTGACCTTGTCATGCAAAGAAAGAGAAAAAAGCGTAACACTAACATCCTCTTCATCTAATTCAAATAAGTTAAGATAATCTTCAAAAGTTTGAATATGTTTTTGGGCAGTGATACCATTCTCTCCATCAAACCTAGGGAGGTGCTTGGGATAATCGTTAAGGAAAGCATGGAGTGTAGGAGGTTAAATTATTGGTTTATATCTATCACGAAATTTATCTATCTATCAGCATTAAATTTAAAGCATGAATGAATCAAGATCAAATTATTTTACCATCATGGATTTTGGCTTTTTTGACAAGTAAAGTACAAAGTAGTGGCATTTGAATTTGCTTCTTTCAAAATTTATTTTTTATCTTTTTTTTGGTGGGGTTTATACTTTATACTCCTTTTTGATATTTTTCTTTTATTAGTCCTTTAATTTTTCTTTTAGGACTTCACTCTCTTTACATTTTTTATTTTTAATACGGGAAAACATTTTGCAAAAAGAAAAAGTATGTACAATATTACAAGACTAATCGTAGGAAATTCAAAATTATGAATCCTATTATTATAGAACCCTAACAAACCCTAAAGACATGAAAGGGGCCTACTTGATCTCATGTTCCTGTGATTCTCTCCATTGGGGAAACTAACAGCTCTATTAAACAGAGAATCCAAGATCATGCAGGAGACATCAGGCATAATTGATTGCACTCATTAAATCTTGTAGAGCATGCAAAGAAATACAAACACCATGATTTCATTGAGGATGCACAGGTCATTGCGAGGGTTGATCACTTCCACCATAGGAATCTAAGGAAGCTGATTGAGAATGAGAAACATACAATCAATCTCCATAGGGATAATGGGTGGAAATTAAGTAAGAGTTGTATTCCGGCTATTATTTTGTCCTAATTTCCCTTGTTACTACCCCCCCTCCTTTTTTTTGACCCCTTATGTTTTTATTTATAAATATGTTATTATAATTTCATATATATAAATAATAGTTTATTATTAGTAATGAATAATTTCATATGTGTACAGACAATTAAAAGGCCAATTTTGAGTGATATAACTAAAAATTAAAAACATTTATATTTATATATTATTATTATTTATTTAGTTATTGATTTATTTATCTATTTATTTATTTATGACAGGTTAATTTATTAAATAATAAGAATATGTTTATGATTTTATTAATTATAATTCTTTTATGAACAAACTTTTTATTATTATTTGATAGATAATATGTAGAAATTCCCACTATAGATCAACAAATTATGCAATATACTAAAGCAAAATACAAGATCTACTTCTACAACAAACTTTACAGAAGCTTAATCGAATATGAGCAAGATCAATGAGAACACATATAACTGAGAATGAGAAATCAACTACACATAACACAAAAGAACTAACCCAGGGAAAGCCTCAGCCTGAAACCCCAATCTTTGTATTATCATACAAGTGGAAATATGTTAAAGTTACAAAAAGAATAAGCTCTCAAGCTATCCTTCTCTATCTGCAATCAAATAATACAACTAACAGACTGAATAGACACAACATATGTCCTCCTCAAGCCCTCCAAGCCTCCAATTTTCTTGCGTAGTTTTTCTTGGGGTCCAATGATGTCACATGTCTGAAATGGCCTCATCACACTCACTAAACTGAAGAAGTAACTGCATAATCTCCAAGGAATGAATTCCTTCTGCATGCAAGAGATATTCACAATGGAATATTCTTGCAACTCATAGTACACTGTCCCTCCATCTGATCTCAACTCGGTCCCTATCTAAATTGACATGCATGAGTTATTTATGAGAGAATATTCAGTTATCTGAAGTGAAGCAATTACATGCATGCATGCATGCATTAACTAACTAAACTCACAATTAATTCAACAAATTGTTTGAATTAATCTAACTGGACTTGACTCAGTTAATTCAACATTACAACTCATCCTTATCTATTAAACTAATGGATAAATTCCTCAATTAATGGAGAAACTGTTGCATGTCCCCACATAGAATTCATGTTTGATTTTCTACAACTAATCAACTCATGGTGAATTACTTAAATATTTTACAAACAACTCTTAAGATCAAATTCAAATTTTTACTTCTCTATTTTAATTTAGGGACTAACTAAAATAGGAAAGTATCCCAAAATGTTATTTATAGAAGTACTAAATTTAGCATTTCTTGTTGCTATTTTCAACATAATATATAAATAATAATTTAATATTATTAATAAATAATTTATACATATATAAACAAATAACGACTAGTTTATAACAACTAGTCTTTAATTAAAAATTAATAAATATTATTTTATTAATTAAATAACTAATTCCTAACGGCGAGTTTTTAATGGCTAATTCGAGACTCTCATGCATCCTTGCTATTTATTCATTAGGATCAATGGATTTTTTCACCTTTGTTCTTAGGATGAACCATATTAGTTGATTCAAAATGTTGACCAAATAATAATGATGTGATTAGTCTCAAAGAAATTCTTGTTAACAATAATAATTGGTATTATAATATTCATTGTTAATTTATTAATAATCATATTGTTATCTGTTAGATCTGCTATATTATTCAACTGTTAAAGCTCTAAAGACAGCTCGGTCGTGTGTTTTGTGCTAAAAGGAGGCCCGCATCAGTTCATTTCCTCAATTCCCTTTCCTTTTCCTTATTCTCCCTCAACCCCTTCAGCTATGTTTTTGTCCCTAAAACCCTGTGTGAACCCCTCTTCCGTTTAGCCCCGCGGCACTAAGGCTTCATCCATATAACCGCACCTATGCAAACGAGGGCTATAAGACAATCTGGTGCTTTCCCGTCACATCAGTCACATAAGACAAGTGTATTATTTCTTGCCGTTCGATTGCCCATCTCTCGATCCAATGGTAATCGCTCATCCTGCTACTGAAACCTACACGTGCATTAACCCGTGGGGAAAGCGGTTTGTTGCATGTCATATCTGCCAAGTGTCATCCGTCTATTCGCATCGCACGCTCGTTGTACATATACCACCACCTCTGAAGAGAGGTGTGGGGATACCGCTTACCACACATTAGGTCAATCCCCGTGTGTTATCTCCCACACTAATCTCTCGCCCGATGGTCGTCGGATCGGCCCAATCGCGATCCGACAGCCCACGTTTGTCAATTCATGTTTTTCCCTGATACCTCCTGTAAGTCAATCTCCGTCATCCATCTCTGAGATCCAATGGCCAATTTCCTTTCTACATCCTTCCCGACTATTCACGTCCATAACCATGCTACACTCTCGAAGGAAGAAGGCGATCAACTACCTGTACTCAGTGCAATTACTCTTCAACAACTGCATTCAAGAGCAGATGGTTGAGAAGGAAAAGACGTTCCTCAAGCAGTTAAACACCTTGAGCAGTTATGGAAATTTATTCATACAACACCTCACCTACCCGAGAAGGACAACCAAGTACAAGAAAATGTCAAATGTATTCATTAAAAGTAGTAGATTATAACAGAGATTCATATCAGATTGTTAATGCGGTTGGTTTTCCATTATGACCCCTCCACGCATAGGATATCAGATATTTTTTTAATCAACCTCTATATATATCCAGAACTGAGAATGTAATAGGTTTGATGGGTTTTGGTTTTGATGTTGGATTCAACTTCTAGAGACTATAACTACTGTCATACTTGCAGTGTTTGGTCTTCATTTTCAACTAATACAAGCTACTTTTGCTATTAATTGCTCACTTTCAACTTCTATTCTATTCTAGGTTGTGCATGTTGTGTATTTGTCCTAGATTCTTGATGTTTGGCATTAGAGGGGTTGTTATTTCACCTTTGTGTTAAAGTCTCATTTATTTTAGTGAATGTATTATTCAGGTTTCTGTTTACTTAGTGACAGAGAGTTGTCATCCTGTCTGTACATTAAGAAACAGATTTGCAGACCTCTTTAACTGGTTTCAGTCGACCATCATAGGGTCTTTTGCATCTTCTGGTGTGTTTAGTATTCTCCATATCCACTTAATCCTCAAACTGTGAGTAATTGGTGGTTGAAAGCCTTGTAGCCTGGGGGTGTTCACCCATGTCTAGAGTCAAGCATAGTAGAAGTGGTTATCTGGCTTGAATATGCATCATACCTTCCATTCATCCATTTCACTGGGAGAGGCGATTGAAGCTCAGCTTCCCTCGGAGACAACATAGTTCCATATTTTGATGATAGACAAGGTCTAGGCACATTTCTGGTTATAATCATCTATCTGGTGACTCTACTGGAAGACCAACCTTTGGCAACTCCACATTGCAGTTTTGGCTCAGTTTCTGAGACATACTCGAAGAAATCCTCAGAAATCACCAGTTGACTCACTGCGTGACCATGAGAAGATAATTAAGCAGAAGAAAATTTCACAGAAAGGAGCATCGGGATTAGGTAAGCCTAATAAATCTTATGTATCTCTACAAGAGCAGGCTATAGTTGAGAATGTATCATTTGAAGACATAGAGCCTAGTATTTCTATTGAGAAATCACCTGCAGAGATTCATTCAACTCCATGTTCACCTTGTTCCCTTTTTGATCTCAGTCCAAAGATTATATACCATACAGTCCATCATAGCATCCCTTTATTCTTGCCATCAGTTTCATTATTTCCAACTGTTTGGTCTACCAGTATTCCTCCACATACCCGAGTCATGGCAGGCTAGCAGGCACCCACGAGGATGGAAAGAATTGTTGCTGCTAGATATGGGCCTTTGGTCTTGCCTGTTCCTTTAAATGTTATGCCTGTGGGAGAATACTAGAAATATATGCCTAAGTTTACTGATACAAATGGGGTAACAGCTAAAGAACACCTTGAGTATTTTTATAGCTATGCTGAGAACTTAGACATAAGTGAAAATGATGTGTGGATGAGAGTTTTTGTCGAGAGCCTTTATGGAGAGGCCAAAAAATGGTTTAGAGAATTGACCCCTAGATCTATTACTGATATTGAAGCCTTAGATGATGCATTTTTGAAGTACTGGGGAGATAAAAAAGACTTTCTATATTAGCATATTGCATTTGGGAACCCGAAGAGAGAAAATGGGGAATATTTGCCTAATTTTAATACGAGATTCAATCGAATGTATAGTAAAATTCTAACTGAGGTAAAGCCAACTCCTCCCTCTGTCAAACTCACTTATGCCAATGTTTTTTACTCTGATTTCTGCCTATTATTGAGAGAAAGAAGATGCGCTGCTCTAGCAGCTATGCAAGATGTAGCCCTAGAAGTAGAGTCTAATATCATGGCTGTAGAAAAACTTAAAAGTCACGATGACAGAAGAAGGCAGAGAGGTGAGGCTTCTTTTTCCTCTACTTCATCCTCAGAGCCTAAATTAGATAAAATTGCTAGAATGATAGAGTCATTGTCTGTTGAGAAATCTAAGCTAAAGATTGAGCAGAATTCAGTAAAAGCAAGTGAACGGAACACATTTGCTCCAAGATATTCAAATCCATACAGAAGAGCAAATGAATAGTTACAAATCATTTAGAGGGGTAAAGAACCAAAAGAAGAACAAAATATTAAGGCTCCTTTTCAAAATGTAGTCATGGAGGAGGAACAAATTGAATATGAGGATGAAATACATTTCTTGGAAGATAAAGGCAGTGCTGCCTTTTTGACATTGGCTGCATATGAAGAGTCTTTGTTGCAGGAACAAACCAGTCAAAGGTGGGATAGAGAGATTGTTCTGCAGACTGGTGAACAACAAAGATACAATCTAAGGTCACAGACAAACAATGTCAAGAAGAATCCTACCCAAAGAGTTGTTGTCCAAACAGAAGCATAGAATACCAAACAGAAAAGACAAACAGCTCATCGAGTCATCCTCAAAGCTCCAGCTCAAGAGGTAAAAGGTCGTAATAAGTCCCCTTCACATTTCAGCTTTGAAGCAGAAGTCGAAAAGTTAAAAATATCTGTACCTCTGTTAGAACTTGTAAAGAGTGAAGTGTTTAGAAATCCTATCCTTGAGGCCCTTGAAATGAGAGCCACACAAACCTCCATGGACTCTGTCAATTTGCAAGATGACAGGCCTGCAGTTGTGCTGAGCCTAATGACCGAACCTGCTGATGATAATTCTCCATCTTTTTTGTCTCCTTGACCAATCATGATAAAATCCTCCACAATTTCCTACTAGACACAGGGGCTAGCCACAATCTGATGCCAAAAGTTGTCATGGAAGAGTTAGGCCTTGATATCACCAGACCATATCATGATTTATTCTTCTTTGATTCAAGAAAGGTAAAATGCGTGGGACTGATAAAAGATTTATCCATTACCCTAACTCAGCTGCCCATGAAGAGCATGGTGATGGACATTGTGGTGGCTGATGTCCCTCCTAAGTTCGGCATGCTATTGTTGAGAGGATGGATTAAGAGACTCGGTGGGACATTACAAGACGACCTATCTTATGCTACTGTCCTAGTTTTTGGAGGAGAAAGTAAGAGATTATATAGAGAAGCACAACTGGCATACATCATCAGTGATGAGAAGGACCCTTCCAATCATCCTATTTATGAAATGGAAATTGATTTTGGAGCATGTATACTCCAAATAGAAGAATCGCAGAAGGCCTCAATGCAGCTTAAGGACCCAACAGTTCAGGCCGAGGAAGAGCAAGGAAGTTATGTAGAAATTTTGAATAATATAACACTTACTCACAGAGATTATCCTGATTATACACTATTTGCGGAATGTAGGCATAATACATAACCTCCTCTACCATTGATCATCAATTTGCAATGTTCAGAAATAATCGCATGTGCACATTGATACATCAAATGCACATATCAATGCAGTATGTAATGGGGAAAGTATACAGATGAAAACCCCTCACTATGTGTATATTATATTGATAGAGAACATGTAACAATACATAGTACAATAGTCATCACAAGTACTCAGTACTATCTCCAATTGCTACACACAAACTAGCTTAGATCTGAATCAATCACAAGTTCAAATCTCCTCCGCTTCTTGCGTGCCTCTACTGCGCAATCATGCATGAGAATAGATTAGAATAGAATGTGATCCAAACTCGTTTTCCTTTGGTTTGTACTGTGAAATCCTCATTGGCAATCTCAATCAATGATTGTGCAAATCTCATGCACAAATGTAGTCACAACTCACCCTTTCACCCACCTCTAACACTTGTCTCCACTGAACTGTCCATGCACTGAGTCAACTGATGTATTCTTGAGTTGATTATGAGTTAATAATTAGTGAATTAATTAATAACTAATTCACATGACTCATCACTAGTGTTTTTGTTAGTTAGACTAAATACAACTAGTTTAACTAAGTCAAACTGAACACAACTCCATCAACTCCTCAATCAACTCCACCAAACTCAATCAATTGAGTTCTAACTGAAGTCCTTCATGCAATAGCTCAACTAACCCATAGGAAAAGTGTATTTCCTTCTTGCAGTTGCATGTGCCACATTCGTAGCTCGAACTGAATTGCTGCAAGAGGATAAGATAATGTTTATAGTCCAAATATTATTAAGAGCTAATAATATTTGACTGTTTTATTTTTAGACTCGCAGTCTAAAAATACACTCCGCCCATATGTCTAAAAATAGAAGTCCATTTATTTTTACCAACATGACCAATCATCCATAAATAGCATCCTACAACTCATAGACCATGATCCATATGTCTAAAAATAGACATAGTCTAAAAATAGACTAAAAATAGACTTTGCGCCAAAAGTAGCTTGCGGGCCCACTTAGTGAAGGCAACTTCTTTTCACTAGGCTCCATCATCTTGTTGCATTTTCAACAAGTTAGGATTGGTAAATGTTCTTTGATGGACCATGTTCGAGGGAGACTGCAGGAGGAGGGGTGGTGCTGGTATCTCCACAACAAAAAAGCACACAACTATCTTTTCAGCTGCCATTAAAAGTCACAAACAATATAGAAAAGTATGAGGCTCTGATATTGGGATTGAATACAGCAAAAGACAGAGGAATCAAGAACATAAAGGTGTTTGGAGACATTGATCTGATCATTCAGCAAGTAAACAGAACATTTCAAGCAAAGCACCCAAGGCTGAAAGCATACAAAGATGAGGTATGGAGACTCAAACATTCTTTTGATAGTTTTATATCTCATACATCCCTATATCCAAAATCAGCTTGCTAATTCCCTAGTTGTTTATGCTAGCATGTTTATTACTCCAATGCCTCCCAAACTTGTTTATGAAGTCCAAATGAAACAGAGACCATCCTTGCGTGATAATGTCCAGCATTAGAAAGTTTTTGAAGATGATGATGAATTGAATAGATTCTTGCAAGTCATTGATGAATTTTCCAAAATGCAAATTGACCAAGAAAATGAAGCCTTGCAAGAAAATCCTCAATCCCAGCTTAGAAATAAAATTGGCAAAAATAGCATTGTCCAACTCCCCAACAATCATATTCTTAAGGGTCTAATTCCTTTAGAAAGATTGTTTGACCAGAATGATGTCACTTACAAGGCTGCTCAAAAAGAAGAACAATTTGCAGTCTGTAAGCATGATATAGGGAGTCCAGGTCAGCATAGATATATAAATCTGTCTACTAATTTGTTTTCTCACCAAAGTGCTGAATACTGCAATTTAATGAAGCAATTTTCTGATGTCTTTGCTTGGGAATATAGTGACCTAAAAATGTATGATAAGAAGATTATATAGCACATAATTCCTCTGGAGAAAGACACTAATCCTTTCAAACAGAAGTTGAGACCAATAAATCCTATGCTCCTCCCTTTGATTGAAAAAGAGGTTAAAAAGTTGTTGGCTGCCAAAATTAAAGTTCCTCTCAGATTTTCCAAGTGGGTAGCCAATCTAGTAGTGGTGAGGAAGAAAAGTGGAGAATTCAGACTTTGTGTTGATTTCAGAAACTTAAACAAATTCTCAAAGAAATACAAATATCCCCTACCCAAGATAGAGCATTTATTGCAGAACGTCTGAGGAGCCAAAGTCATCTCTCTCATAGATGGATTTTCATGCTTTAATTAGATTTGTGTACATCCGGATGACCGGAGAAGACTGCATTCACCACTCCTTGGGGCACTTTTATGTATGCCAAGATGCCTTTTGGACTGATGAATGCTCGAGCCACCTTTCAGAGAGTTATGGATATAGTGTTTGTGGGAGAGATGGATAAGTTTGTCCTTATCTACCTTGATGATATAACAGTATACTCCAGTAGCCATCGGGACCATTTGCAGCATTGGAAGAAAGTGTTCTTGAAGTGCAGAAGGTTTGGGATTTCAGTCAATCCTAAGAAGTCACAGTTTGCTTTAGAAGAAGGCAAGCTGTTAGGACATATCGTTTCTGCAGAAGGTGTCCGAGTTGACCGAGAAAGAGTAAACGCAATACAGACTTTGTCTGTCCCGAGATCAAAGAAGGATATCGAGTCCTTTCTAGGCAAAATAAATTTTGTGAGGAGGTTTATACCAAATTTTGCAGAACTTGTGAAGCATATTACCTCCACGTTGAAGAAATGGTCAAAGAAAAAATGGACCTAGACAGCAAGGAAATCCTTTGACTCCATTAAGAAAGCAATTATGGAAGCTCCCACTTTAATTAGTCCATACTGCAACAAGGAGTTCCATATTTTCCCATTTTCTTCTGAAGACACCCTTGCAACTGTTTTATTGCAAGAAGATGAATAAGGTGCAAAGCATCCAGTGGCATTTTACAGCAAAACATTAAGGGATGCTAAGCTGGGTTATGGTAGTATTGAAAAACAAGCATATGCTCTTATCAAATCTTTGAAAGCTTTCAGAGTTTACATTCTTTATTCAAAGATAATTGCATATGTACTATCTGCTGCAATTAAAGATGTCCTAACACAGCTTGATGCTCATGGAAGAAGGGCTAGATGGATAGAAAAACTAATTGAATTTAATATAGAGCTAAAGCCCACTAAGCTTGTCAGAGGTCAGGGTCTTGCTAGGTACTAGCTAAAGAAAATTGCAGAACTTTGGACATTAATTTCATGAGCACAAATGCAGAGAATGGTCAAACAGAGGAAGCGGGAGTAGCTGAACAAGAGAGAAAGTAGTCAGTGGCAGAAAATATAGCTTCGTGCGGTTGGTATGTTGCAATAGTTAAATTCTTGCTAAAGCTATAAATTCCTCCCAGCTTTACTCAAAGTCAAGCCATAACAATTAAGCTTAAAGCATCTAGATATTGTATTAATGGAAATCTACTCTATTGGAGGGATCCATTTGGAATTCTTTTGAGGTGTCTGGACAAAGAATAATTGGTAGACATTATGCAGCAATTTCACTCCACATGTGTGGAGGACATCATTATTGGAAAACTACAGCCCATAAGATCCTCAGGGCTGGATATTATTGACCCTCTTTATTTTTTGATGTATTTTCAGTTGTTAAAACTTGTGACGCGTGCCAAAGATTTGAAGGGAAAGAGCAGTTGAAGTCCCTGCCCTTAAAACCAATACATGCAAAAGAACCTTTTCAGCAGTGGGGCTTAGATTTCAATGGTGAAATCAATCCATATTCGAGTGGCCAACACAGATGGATATTAGTAGCCACTGATTATTTTACTAAGTGGATTGAAGCAATTCCTACGAGGAAGGCTGATCATAAAGTGGTCATGAAGTTTTTAATTGAAAATATCTTTACCAGATTTGGTTGTCCACATAGATTAGTCACATATAATGCAGCAACCTTCAGGGAAAAAGAATTGGTGGAAATGTGTAATTCAATGGGCATTAATTTGGTTCATTCCACCTCATATAACCCTCAAGGTAATGGTCTAGTAGAATCTTCGAACACGAGTTTAATAAGGATAATTAAGAAGCTGTTGGATGATAACAAGAAGTATTGGGATTCTAAGCTCAAATATGCACCTTGGGCTGACTGAGTGACCATCAAAAGATCCACAGGGAATTCTCCATTTAAGTTGGTGTATGGCACAGAGGCAGTATTTCCAATTTAGCTTACCCTCCTCATGGAAAAGTTCCTGCAACAAGAACAGAGTGAGGGAGAAGACATGGCAGAGAGAATCACAGATTTAGCAGAAGTACATCAGATTAGAGAATAGTTGGTTGAAAGGGCTGCAGCACATCAAAAAATGATCAAGGAAGCTTTTGACAAGAGGACAAAAACAAATAATTTTCAGGTTGGAGACTTGGTCCTGAAATGGGATGCACTGAAGGAAAAGAAAGACAATCATGGGAAATTTGATGCTTTTTAGAAAGGGAACAATACCTTCATGCTACAAAGTATGGGGAAAGAAGCAATTTTGGATGGCTTAGTTAATGGGCGTTTTCTCAAAATTTATGTTGTTTAAGAGCTTTTGGCCTTAAAGTTGTAAATATTCTATTTCATCAGTTTAGTATAAGCAAAGTAGACTCCATACCCAATGGAAAACTAGGAATTTTACTAATTTGTTTTTCATCAAGAAGGCATTGATCTGTAGGTTCTTGAGACCTCACAGGGAGGATCTCATCCCCAGAAGGAGCCAGTGTTAGCTCTGCTATATTATTCAACTGTTAAAGATATAAAGGGAGCTCGGTCGTCTGTTTTGTGCTGAAAGGAGGCCTGCATCAGTTCCTTTCCTCAATTCCCTTTCATTTTCCTTATTCTCCCTCAACCCCTTCAGCTCTGTTTTTCTACCTACAACCGTGTATGATCCCCTCTTCCATTTAGCCCCTCAACGCTAAGGCTTCACCCATATAACCGCACCTACACAAATGAGCGTTATAGGACAATCTGGTGCTTTCCCGTCATATGAGTCACATAAGACAGATGCATTATTTCCCGTCATCTAATCGCCCATCTACCGATCCAATGGTAATCGCTCATCCCACTGTCGAAACCTGCATGTGCGTTAACCCGCGGGGGAAGCAGTTTGCCGTTTTATCAAACCGCTGTACAGAAATGAGAGGAGGAGGGTCTTCCCTTTCAAATACCTTCTTATTAGGTATGTCCCCATGATGACAATCATCATGAAGTACTTCTCTTATGAAGGAAGGTTCTCTAGGCTCTACACATACCATATTAGAGTGCTTATGCACTTCACAAGGGTCAAATTTCTCAATATCCCATACTATCTATTCAGAAGCATAGACAAAATGGCCTACATTGTACAAAAGAGAGATTATAACCAGCAGATGAATAGCCTTTCCCATCACTCATTGGTCAAGATCATTTTCCTTCATCACCTTGACTAGTTGCATATTTCATGGGACAATTTCATTGCCAATGATATTTTCACTACTCCACAAGCTCCACATGCTCAAGATATTCCTTCTTCATCTCATCCCATTGATCATCATGCTGAAGACATACCCCTATATCTTAGCCCACTCCATCTATTCCTCCATGGGTTCTTCCTATTTCACCACCATCATCACCATTGCATGGTCATACAGGGTCACCTAGGAGAGCTAAGGTCAACAAGCGTAAAGGGGCTAAAATAGGCATATTTACTAGAACATATCAGAAAGGGCATAGGCAGGTGTTTACCCCACAAATTGTGGGATGGGGCGTGCCTTCTTTGTCAATAAAGAAGGTACATAAGGGCAAGAAAAAGATCACAGAAGTAGATGAGCATGAGGAAGCCATGCAAGAGGTGACGATCCTCATAATGAGGAGGCAGATTTTGACCTAGTTGACTTGGATCAGCTAGATGAACATGAAACTTCTATTTTTCTTGTAAAGGAGAAGGATGTCCAAATTAGAGATCTTCATTCTAACTTAAATAGAGCTAACTTTGTCATTTCTTTTCTTGAGCAGGAAAACAAGTAGCTAAAGGCCAAAAATCTGATCAATGAGGTGAAACTCATCAAGGCTCAAAGAGAAGCAAATAAAGCAAAGGTCATTCTTGATGAAGCATATGGGAAGTATGGTGTTTCTGATGAGGAAGAAGATCAAATTCCAAGAAAGAGGCCCCTAACTAGAGGGCTAAAAAGAGCTCTAGAACTACAGAGGCAAAAAGAGGTTGAATTTTCCAATGAGCTCACTTTGAATGAGTAGTTTACCATCATGATCAATGAGGAATCAGAATATTGTTTTGAAAGGGTAAATGAGCATCTTGAGAAGATCTTGAAGAATTCAAAGAGGGACAATGACTTACAAAGAAACATGGCCAAATAGTACTTCAAGAAAAATCAAATTGCAAGGTCAAAGCTCCAAAAGGTCAAAACAAGACTTGAAACCCTAGCCAAGCAAAAGAAGGAAGACACACTTCAAGTCCTTTCTGAGATATCACTAATTGCCTAAAATATCTCATTAGCCTTCCACAAATCAAATTTTGAAGAATTTTGAGCAATTTTGAAAATTTTGGAGTTTTGTTTTGCATTTTTAGCAGTTTTTGCATGAGTCACACTGCCAAAAGCGTAGTGCCCTCAGAATTGTGCTTTTCGTAGAGGCCTTGAAATGAAAAATGGGCACCACCATTCCAATTAGAGGGCCAAATACAGTGAGGAAAACCACTTTTCTAAGATTTTTTGGGTCAACTCGGAAGTAAAAAAAACACCCAAAAAAATCATGTTTCTGCCATGTTTTGGAGGGTGGCGCTGCACTTTTGACCAACCTTGGGTGAATCAACATTTGGAGGGTCACAAATTGACCATTTTGGAAACTAAAGGTAGATCTAGAAACTAGATAGGACATATGTTCCAATGAGCTATCTTGGACTCAATTGGGACACTAGTAACACTCTCAAAAGTGGATCTGAAGTTGGTGATGTGCTTAGGACACTCCCACTACACTTTTGACACAAATTATATGAGTTTCATCATTTTGCAATTTTTCTTAGTTTTGAGAGTTTCACCTTGAAAAATCATGTTTATGCGAATGTAATTAATATATGTAAATTTAATAATGACGTTTTAAAGTTACCAAGGGTAAATACATTAGGTGTAAACTCTTTTTGTGATGTAATGAATTAGTTTCCAACAAGTGAGGGATGAGTGAGTTTGACCTCCTAGCACTCTAAGGTTTCAGTTCAAATTTTGATGGAACAACTCCTTATCTCATGGATTTGACCCCTAAGGATGGGAGAAGTTGTTTGATGGCTATATTTATCATTTCTTGACTCATTTCACAGGTTGGATGTTGTTGTATTAATGAGAAACACTATTGTAATAAGTATTTGACAGAAATTTAATGAATGAGTTGCAACTATTTTGATGGAATAACTGTGGTATGGAATTTTGACATGGTTTATTCTTATGTTGCATATGTTTGAATGTTTT
The DNA here is from genome assembly GCA_000404065.3 of Pinus taeda. Classification (NCBI taxonomy): domain Eukaryota; kingdom Viridiplantae; phylum Streptophyta; class Pinopsida; order Pinales; family Pinaceae; genus Pinus; species Pinus taeda. The sequence goes on from APFE030134407.1 coordinate 14,765, forward strand.
TCACTCTCATGTTTCATTTCACTTCTATGATATGTTGATTTTCAGGTTGATGAGAAGAATACATCTTACATGTTGTGTTTTGGGGAAATCTTCATAAATTTTCCATTTTCTTTAGTTTAGAAAGAATACATAATTGTCTTGCTCTTTCTAGAACCTCACCATCCATCTCACTCAAGAACCTTAAAATGTTTGAGTGTCTACCTACCTTGCTCCATGAGATGTTTGCAATCATACCCTTATTTGTGGTGACCTAGTCTCTCTCACCTAATCCTCATCGAGCAACCCAATTTCAAACATTCAAGCCCTTATGCACATCATAACTAGCCTAAAACCCTAATTCATCAAGCTCTCTTGGCTATGATTTTGTGGAGAGAGCTCTCTACGGCTTAGTAGGGGTAGATACCAAGTCAAAAGTTTGTCCTCATCAACTTAATGGAGCTAGAGAGGAGTAATAACACATTTTAAAAAATATTGTTAAGTCTTACAAAATTAATATCTTCATATTATTAATTTTGAAATATTTAATTCTAATCAATATCATTTAAAAATATTATAGTCATTAGTTCAAAATCAATATCATAACTATTAATGGTTGAAAACTTCAATCAAAAGAAGAAAAAAAAATTGAATTCAACTATAGCAATTTTCCCAATTAAAAACCATCCCATTTAAGAATCACCATAATCATGCATGAAAATAATTTCTTAATACCATTAGGTTTTGGAGTAATGTCTAAAAGAGAAATTTTAGAATTTGTGATTTATTTTTAGTTAGAATGTGGTGAGAAAATATATGATTTATATTATTTAAAAATGTTTTGTTTTTTTTAATTACATATATAGATTCAGTCTCATTAAAAACAAACCTATAAAACATTTTAATAAAAAAATTACTAATTAAATTAGTGATTTCACTGAATTTTTCAAAAATATAAAAGAACTTTTCCAAAAATAAAACTTGACTTTAAAAAACTGCCACTTCGTCCACACCAGAGAATCGATAATTAACATAATTTTAATTCGTATACTTTTCTATACCAAAATATGGCCAGAAAACCAACCCAGTGGATTTCGTTTCTAAGCGAACCTGACATGAAAAATCTAAAAACATTAACCATATTACAAATATCCTTATTTCCATGAAAAAGCAATCTCAAACTCCGTTTTAGCAGATAACTGAATGCGTCACTTTGCAGAAACACAGATGCAGAGTATGTACAGGCCTACATTGATTACAATATTTGTTCAGCTAGACTACAAGGAACATGATACAAATGGCCACCTACTCATAAGAATTTATGATAACAAGTACAGTGAAAGGCTGCGACTGTTAGTAATGTTATAGGAAATTCCAGAAAAAAAAGAAATGAGATCCTGAAGAGAACCATCGGAGGTCATGTTGGTTGATGAATGCCGAAGGGAGTAGATGCCCAATGAGGAGGAGGGTGCTTTACAGGGAACCAGGGTGAAGGGCGATCTTGGTCGTGCGGTGCTTCGTTTGAAAGGAAGAGGTTCCCTGGACAAGCTGCATGAGTTCCCACTCTGTCAGGTTTAATAGAGAGTTGCTTATTTAACCGCGGGAAAAAGAGCTTGGCCACGGGGGTTATCAATGTCCTCTGCGAAGATTGACGTCCATGGTTTGTACTCTGATTTTAGTCTCCTCGTTCAGATGGTGAACCGCGTATCTTTTTTTTAGCTGGGAGGATTATTCTACCAAAATATATCAAAATTAGACAAGGCACCGGAACAAAAGAATTGCACAAGCAGGTTTTTGTGGGCAATATCTTGAAGCGGCTCAGGCAGAGTCTGAATTAGCGCTGTAACAGAAGGTATGTACCTATTACTATGAAAATGTACTAATTCCCGGATATGTCATCAATTGACACCATATTAGACACTGTATTTCTCTTCCCGGTCTCTATTCTGGTATTGTTCGGTTTCTATTTAACATGTTTTTATGTTTCATCTTACATTCTGTGCTCTGTCACTTTTTTCTCATTTTGTAATTGCTCTCTATATCCTTTTCCGTATTTAAATAATAAATTTCTGCCTTCAGCCAAGGACATATGCCTTCCGATTCTGAATACTCATCAAACTAATGGTTAGAAACCCTCGTTTTACAACGACCGGGTCCGCTTATTTGCTTTTTAGCTTTCATCAGAACACACAGTCCTTGTTATTGTTTCATCTCTAGAACTTGCAAAAAAAAATTGTTTTAGGGTTTGTAATATCTGGTTAACTTTTTTGGATGCTATTGCTATTGTTGCAGCAGCTAGCTCTCTGCACTTTTATGGCCTCTCATCCTGGTCTGCACAATTGGCCTCTTGCTCTAGTTCATTGCCTATTTTCATATTTTTCCTACATAGGTTTTGACACTTTCCTCCGGCAAACAGTTTGTCCTGCGAGCGGTTTCTATCCGTGGGTGGTAGGTGGCACTATCTACTTGGACATCACATCCATATTTCCCCACATGTCCGCAGGACATCTTCCGATGTGCCCTAGATGCCTCGTTAATCGGCCTCTTACAACCCACATTCCCCTGTGTCAACGCCAGACTTTTTACCCTCTTTGGATGTTGTTGATTGTGGAATAAAAGTCTTTTCCCTCCTAGGATTCCTCCTGCCTCGAGACTTGCCGCATTTATTTTTGGTCACACAAAATCAAAATTAAAATTGTTGTCACACGGATTTCCTATATATTCTATTGAGGTCTTATCAAGCCTTTGGCATCTGGGGGACACCTATTGGGCTCATTTGCTAAAGAGGCCCTCATTGGGGAGGCTGAGTTGTTACTTACACATTCTATAGTGTCACGCCCCCAAGCCTACGGTAGTCTTCCAACCGTGCCTAATTCAAAACCGATACTTAGTTTGTTCTTCGCAACCAAGTAAAATGCATTTATCCTTTATACTTAATGAAAGCCCATACTCATTCATTATCCATCAGCAATTATAAACAAGAACGACAATTGCAACAAGTATAAAGGGGAGGGGCAACTCCCCTTAACGTGAGTCTGCCCAACCGTATATAAAGAATATCAATTTTACAATATAGAGTACAAGTGTGCTTGGCAGAATCAAAGGCCAACACTTAACCAAATTTACAATGTAGGCAAACATCCTTTTACAATAGTTTTATGCTCTTTTGTACGAAGAACGACACCCCCATAAGTCACCTGTAACACTCCATCAAATCTGCATCAAAACCGTACCTGCGAACTGTCACTGCATAACCTTCGGCATAATTCCAAGTGTGGAAATCGTGCGTACAACCCTCTTGGAGTACTACGCATGAGATATGTGTAACTCCCTTCTAAACTGCACACTTCCCTTTGAATCCTTGCGAAGAGAGCAAAGTTTGATGATGAAAATGAAGCTCAAATGCTCCACATATATATACGCTCCCGAAACTTTTCACATGACGGTCGGCTTTGCCATAGGCAAGCCCCTCCTCAACGTAGTATAAGTTTCCTTCGCATTCGTTCATTTTTCCATAAGTGTCATAATCATATGCTAACGTCGCATTTCTGCCCGGATGATCATCGCATTTCGTGCGATGGCCCGTCGCGTTGTCGCACAATGCACGCCCGCCCGCGCTCGTGCGCGCCCGCCCCAGCGCCCGTCGCACAATTCCTAGGGCGGTACATCCTCCTCCACCTGAAGTCGTTGTTGTCCTCGACGACATCCAAACTCCAAGCAGTAATCCATGATGTCGACTCCCCTCACATATATGGCAATCAACCTGCAACATATGTAGGCCTCCATCTCCACCATGTCTCATCTAAGCGACCAACTGTCACCAAGATAGTCCATACCAAGGTATGTCATATATTAGATGTCCATGATCGTCGGTGACGTGCCACAATCTCTCCATGTTGCTTTCCATCGTGAAAGGCTGATCCTTTCAACGTCAAGCTACATGTCCACTGCAAAAAAGTGTCCACTCCATCATGTGCATCATCTCCATCATGTGCAAACTTCCCATGATATGTCAACAAGTGTTAACACACCTCAACCATGTGCCAACATCTTATCTCAACAATTGGAAGTCCTCTCAATCCATGACAATCAACCATCATGTCACAATCCCCACATGCTGCTCCACTGTGGAAGGCTAGCCCCTCCATCTCAAGCTACATGCTTATTGCAACATATAGTGTCGACCTCATCATGTGTCATTCCCATGTGAACCTGCTTCCATGATACTCCAACACAATGCCAACATATCTCTGTACACTACTAGTCCCCATGTCTGAACTAGTTGGGTAGCTAGTCCAACCATCACGTCGAAGTCATGAGAATGCACATCCTCATGCCACCATCAATTGTTCCTCAAAGCATCCCTGTCACATCCTGAACTCGATCAAGAATCCATCCTCATAAGTAAACCATGCTCAGGTCCATGAAGTAGTCCTCATCTCATCTGCAACATGTCCATGATGTTTGGTACCAATGTGCTAAATGAATCAGCCACATCAATCCAAACATCATCCATAAGTGTGTCTCCTCCATGTGAAGAGACCATCTCATAAACTCCAACTCTTGGTTGGCCCCATCTATGTCCATGAAGCTACCTCCATCATATCTGCAATGTGCCATCCCTCAAGTCATCCAAGTTCTCTAAGAGAACACTTCTCCATCAAGTGTCAACTCAAGTGTTTCAAGAGATCACCTCACCATCAAGTCAAGTGCCTGAAGAGAACACCTTCCTCATGTATCCATGTGCTGCCCATGATCAAATATCAATCAGCTCCCATGTGTAAAAGTAGTTGAGTCTCGTCTCAACCCATACCCAAGTGTAGCCACCAAGGTATCATCATCATCGTAACTCCATCACCTCAAAGTGTCTCATATCGATCCACCACATCAAGTCACTCTTTCAAGTCATGCCCATACATGGGGTTTGAAAGTGTGCATCCCATACTGCACCAAAGACTCTGCCTTCAGTTCCTCAATGCATCATATCCTCTAAGTCCACCATATACGAAGTCTCCAAAAGTCACAACAATATCATGTCATCATGAGCTCCATAAGCCATCCTCAACCAACACTCTAACAAGCATACAAGTCTCCACCCAAAGGTCTCTGCAAGATGCCTCAGCTCTCCATGTAGTAAGAATGCTCCATAGGCTGCTCACAACTCCATCCAAGTCCATAGCTTTGTTGCACAAGAGTGTACAACCTCCCCATAGTCTCATAAACAATAAGTCTCCATGTCACACAAGCAAATCTATCTGCTCAACATCCATGCCTGGTTACACCTCATTGGATGCCCATAAGTGACATCTCCACAAGTGCACCTACAATATGTCCCTGCATAAGACTGCCATGCTCCTTGTCTCCAACCTGATGTCCATGTAGCCTAACCAAATAGACTCACCTCAACCATCGGTCATCCTCATCCAAGATGCCATCTTCGGTTTAGTGAACTCGGTCACCAACCCCATCATCAAGTCATGTCATGAGTTTCCTTCATCATAGCTCCTCCACCTAAGCGTCACCAAGACTATGAGAAGTCCACCCAAAACATCATCATCACATGAGTCTCTCTATAATATCTCCTCCACCAAAGTGTCCATCAAGACTATTTCTTGGTCTCGGCCATGAGAAGTCCACCCAAGAGTGTGCCCTTGAAACTGTCCATGAGTCATGCCGGGCACTTAGCCATGTGGCTAAAGCACAACCCAATCATCCACAACGATCATCAAGTTACACCCTTGTCACGGGCCTTTGTACCTTCTATCATAAGGTCACAAACAACCCCAACAAGTCCTACAACAATCAACAATCCTTGTTTCTCCATACAAGGTCTCATCATGAAAATCCATGGTAAGATGCTCCCTAGCATCGGCAAACTGGCTTTGCCCTTCCTTGCACATGGTCCATCTACCAAATGCTCAAATGAAACACATGTATCAGCAATACTCACATCATCATGAGGTTCCTCCATGAGAGTATCCTCATCCATACATATCTGCAAAATCCCCGATCCTGGTCCAACTTGCTCAAGCTCAAGTTCATCCTCCATCACGGTCATGTCTGCAACATCTTCAATGATCAAGGCTTCCTCTTCCTTACCACATTTGGCAGCTTCCTCCTTATGAGCCAAAGCTATAGAATGCTTCTTCTCAAGAGTTATCACTTCCCACTTCTTTCGAATCAATTCCTGTCTTGTCATCAATTCTTTGGATTCTGCTTCAAACAAGTCCACTTGCTTCACAAGTCAATAGGCTTCGTCCCTATTTCCATCAGAAATTCCTTCCTTGACCAAGGCATGAAGAGCATCCCTTGCTTTGAACATGACCTTTTCCCATTCTGCAAGCCTTTGTTCAACCTCCCTTGATTCTTCAAGTAGACTCCCTTCAAGTTCCTTGAAGGTTGCAAAACCTGTTTCTTGCAAGATAGACATCCTTGATTCTTCACCGTTACGAGCAACCTACTCAACCATCTCAACTGAGCTCTGATACCGACTGTCATGCCCCCAAGCCTACGGTAGTCTTCCAACCATGCCGGCGAGGTGCGGCACCACCCC
>APFE030134417.1:0-136386 GCA_000404065.3 Pinus taeda
CCAATGGGGATGGTAGCTCCTTGGAGGTGCCAAGAACCTCAGACCTCTGGGAGAGAAGACCAGTGCTTTTCAATCATTAGGCAATGGAGTCATTATTTTGAACGGATAACACAAAATATTTGACACATTTATTGAATGAAAACTTGACTAAAAAGTCACTGAAACTTGACTCAAACGACTCGACGACAAACTGAAATAACTTGAAAAAAAAAAACTGACTCAACAGACCAAACACAAATGACTCATGACTGACTTAAAATAAGACTTTACAAAACTTTTGGAAAAACGGCAGCAATCCATCAAGATTTGGAATCATGATGACAACCACCTGCATACTAATGAAATATGTACAATCATGTATAATGAGATTTCCAATGTAACCAATCCAGCAGATGGCTACATACCAAATTTCTGCTCTCGCTTATCTCGAGCAGGCGGAACGATGAACCTGTAGGCAACTCAAAATAACCACTGAAACCAAAGCTTATGATAATGAACCAGGCAACATTTATCTTTTCTAATTCTTGCAGAAGAATGCCAAAGGGATCTTGATAATCCTGAAGCACTATCTTGTTTGGAGATCCAGCTGCAAAAATATAAGTACTCGCTTCATTTTGATCTGAAAAACAGTGGGTTGCTGATTGATAGGAAGGCACAGAGAGGTATAAGCTTCTGCCATATGAGTGTTGGCTGTAAATTCCTTGACCATGAGAAATTTTGACATATTGTCTCTCTCAAGCTTATATTCCTCAACTTTATGGTCTAGGTCATTCTTAAACAAAGAACAATCTTCAAGATCATCAAACATGACAACTTTATCATCTTCATGAAAGATAATATTATATGTTTGCTAATCTATAAAACTAATTACAAGACTGTCATCATTTTCAAAAGAGGAAGAAGTTTCACCAACACTTTCATGACCATGTGTGCACTGCAAATCTACTTTAGCTTGGGTTGTAGAATGACCTTTCAAGAGTTGATCTATCTCCTCTTCAGACAAAGGAGATAAGACTTTCTGTTTCCTTTTGCTCAAACAAGTCTTGTCTTCTTGAAATAACATTTCAAAACATGAAAAATCTAAATGACAGTCCTGATCTTCTGAAACTTGGAAACATTGTTGATCATCTTCATATGACATGGCAATCAAACTATCCAAATTATGATTAAAAGAATATTTTTCACTTACTTGAACAAAGATCTCATCTTGTTTTCCATGAAATGACTGGATTACCTCCTCATGAAGGCTTCGGTCAATAACTTTGTCTTCTTCATTCCAGATGATCTCAACAACAGAGCTCTCCTTCATGGGATTCAAAACAAGGTAATCTTGATCATCATGATCTGAATTTAGATCTAAAATAGCTGACTTGACTTTATCACATTCTACGATTGAAACTTGATTTCCCTGCATGCTTTCCTCTTCCGTGGGCAGATCTGAAACAAGCTCTTCTCTTTCATCAATTACAGCCATATGGCCATCTTCAACCTACTGATCTTGACAAGTATCCTCTAAGATTTCTGTGTGCTGCTGAAACGGATTTTCATACAGGGCTTCCATGATTTCTTCATCCATGAAATTATCATCTTCATAAAACTTCTCAAGGTTTTCAATAAAACTATAAGCATGCTTGCAACAGTCTTGAACTAAATTTAATGATGAATAAGAGTCCTTATATCGTTCAATGAACATCGCATGAAAATCCTTTAAACAGTAAATACAAGCAGGCGGCAAACTTTCATACCATGATTGGGCTTTACCTTCCAGAGTGGCCAAGAATATCTTCATCAAGCAATCTTTAGGAAAATCAACCTTCAATTTGCGAATATGCATATAAAATCTGATTAGATGAAGAGCAGCATCCTTCTTACCATCATCATTGAATGTAGGCAAATTCCTTGACCAATCTACCTTTGGAATTTTATTCGGAAAACCAGGGATGTGATCTCGGTTCAAGGGAGCATATCTTCTTGCAATCCGATCCATCTTGAAAATCTCACAACTACTGATCTATCTGTAGTGAAGTCACCATGAAGCACATGTTGCTGGATTCTTCAGTGAAGGGAGTCGCCAGTGAATGATTTCATCCCTGTCAGTGTCTGATCGTTGTCCACTATCAACAATCGGATCTGAACTTGATACATGTACTGGGGTAAAATGCAAATGAAGTGTTGTATTCACAAGCTCACGGAGACCGACTGAAGCAACGTTTATCTACTAACGCTGATGTAAAACAAGAGCGTGTTCGAAGGCTACCTGGCGTATTTTCAGACTCCGTCTAAGACTTATGAAATAACACGTCAATGAGCAAACGATTGGTTTGTTCTCTCCAGTATGGTCGCCAGTATGTTAGCGTTTGACATTTCACCTCAGGCTGAGAAAGGAAAATATCAAAGCTACATCAAACCATTCAGCATCGTAGCTAGCCCTACGGGGCAGGAGAAGGCTCTCTCCGGTCTCTCTTGGAAAATTTTCAATTAGGGGGATGACCAACAAAGTAACACTGATATTAGGCTAGTAAACTGATAAAAGAATTTGATTTTGGGGTTTTTGGGTTTTTGGTGGCAAGTTGAGGAGAGGGCAAATTTGGCTGCGGGGATGGGACACAGTTTCTGCTGGGGAGTCTTTGGGGCGAGGTAGGAGGCCGTGCTGATGTCTTTGACTGAAGTGAATGGTCAGGAATGAAAGAGAGAAGGCTAAAGAGAGCAAACAATGAATTTTAATTCTCTTTAAACAGTAGAAAACATCAAAATTAAACAAACTTAAAAGCAGAGCATGACAAGCATGAATTCTTACTTTATCACTTCATTTGTTTAATATGCAAAAGTATAGAAGGAAAATGAAACACATAAAAAAGCTTACAATGACTGAAGAAACACACCATCAACACATGAGTCCACAAGAATCCCAAAGATGACTGCAAAACCCTGGTCTTCCTTGCCAAAAATTGTAGAGATACAAGAGATAATACAATGAGCTACTGCTCTCTCAAGAGTCCAACCTTCCAACCCCTGAAAATGACTAAGAAAATACATAATATAGGCAAGATAACACCTTTCCTTGCCTCTAGGGGTCGAGCTCACTATCCTAGGAGCAGTTTGAACAACTTCTAAACTAAGCACTACAAAATAGGCAGTCAAAACAACTTGCCTCTATAAACTTCGAAATCAGTTCATACATTCAATCTTTACCCTTTACATGAGAAATTCTTCTAGAAGAGTTAAACAAGAGGAAAAGTATCTAAAAAGTGTCACAATTACATCCATTAAGATCATCATTAACCTTAGAAAGTCGAAAAAGGTCAAAACTGGAATTTCTGGGCTGAACTGGTCAAATCTGGCAACATTTCTCAACGGGTCGCACACCTTTTCTCAATGCGTCTCACACTTTGGAGCTCTGTTTGGAGGCCTTCCCTATATCAGAATTGGGTGCATGATAGCTTGTTGGAAAGGTCTGCGAGTCTACTTTCAAACCCAACCAGAATGTTTGAATTTGAAGGTAATTTGCCCAGTCAAAACTCAATTCTCCCAAGACTGCTTCTGCAACTCAGAAAAGGGGCAGAAAGTCAAATTTTTCATGTATTTTGACCTTCTTGGGGCCCAAAACTTGATGAAATTTCTTAATAATGGATGATAAAGTGTAAATTTTCATGAAAAATCCATAAATGCTGAGTTTTTGTAAAATGGAGTTGCTGGGACAAAGGGTCTCACCGGGGGTGAGATCCGTTGAGAAGCCAAAACCTGTAAATTTCCAAAAAATTCCAAAATTACCCAAAATTCTCAAAACATTTTGGGATTTGTGCTGTAGCTGATGCTAGTGAGTGCCACGATCTTTGAGGGATGCCTCCGCCAAGATACGGAGTGGATTGGTCCTTTTCTTCCGCCTAAGAGCCTCGGACAACCTCCTTTGGAACATTTTCATTCTGACCTTGCATACATGCATCCTTGCCCAATACTGAGTCTTCATGTTTCTCAGCAGCTTGTTATTTTGATTGGCCTTAGCTATCAGCCTTTTCAAATGAGCATTATCCCAAATAAGCATAGATTCTTGATCTATGGGTCTCAAGTCACCGGGTCTCTTGCGAGCCAATTCCCGGTCTTCACGAATCTTCTGCAACTCATAAAGCTTGTGCTCATCCTCCAACTGTTTGTTTCGCTGCTCTAAATAATTAATAATCCATTTTTCCATCAATAATTTCGTTTGCAGTGACTGAATCTCGGTGCTTTTCTCTCGGATGATATCCTTGAGCTCTATGCTAGGAGAACCGGCGTCAAGATCAATAACTGGATCGTCTGACAATTTCTCCTCGATCATGGGTTGCTTGCCCCTCTCTGGTACCTGTGCTGGTGAAGAAAGCGAGGCCCCTTCCACCTGATGTGGAGATGACACTCACTGTGATGACGATGAAGGCGAGACCCCTTCCACCTGCTGTGGAGATAGTACTCGCCTGGCTGCTGCAAATAAGGCCCTTGGGCCTCTCTGATAAGTGACCAAAGGAGTGGAGCTAACATGTCGGGTGACGAGAGGATCAGGCTGCTGAGATGGTCCTCCCTCCTCATGAATGACCTCCTGATGTGGCTGATGTGGCACTGTGAAAAACTCACGGGAGATGAACTCCTCCCATGAAATTCCCTGCTGAGTCAACTGATGTGAGACTATGAGCTGAATCAAACCATAATGGTATAGGCTCCTGTACTGTTGAGTCGGGGTCTTCTTCTGCAACATGGGCACCATCCTCTAAATGTTCTAAAATAAGAAGATCGGGATGTTCATCATCCTCACTCGGGTGAAATGCATCAAAAGGCGAATATGATAGGAGTACACCTGTGGAAATCTACCCTCACAGGTAAAATAATGCATAATAAGCCTCATGATGGGAGCATACTCGCTCCGGAGAAATGTGAATGGGAAAACACCTGTCAAAAGTCCCACAAATGATGGCCGGACATAGGTATCCCTGTAGCCTGTGAGATCACCTCAGGAGTCAATGTGAAGTTCACCCCTGCCATAGCGACATGTCCATCACGGAGGTGCAAGACAAACAAGCGGCCAACTCTCTATGATGCTGAATCTGAGAAATTCTCACACAGAAATCATAACAAGACATATACTGAAAACAAATCACTGCCATGGGGCAGGCCTATAATTCTGCCAGAGAGGTGGGCTCCTCTCGCTTATGATGTCCACCCTTACGAGGCCTCCTCTCCTCTGTAGATGATGAATGGTCATCACTTTACTCATAAGTCTCGGCTTCTGACATGGTTTTTGGAGCAAAGTGGACAAACTGAAAGACCAATGGAACTGTTGTCTCTGCCTACAAAAATGCTGAACTCTATGCTGTTTCAAGGGGAAAAACATGAGGGGAATGTTAGGGGAGGGAATTTCTTAATAAGGATGGGAAAATATGAAAATAACAGGGAATTTCAAGGGAGATTTAGCAAATGATCATGCTTATAGGAACACATATTGGAATTTAGGAAATCATTTGCAAAGACTCCTTGTATATAGGGAAAACATATATGGAAATAAACATGGAGTATATGTACACATGTTTAATCAAGGGAAAAAGGGAATTTATGCACCAACTTGCTAACATTTTAAATCAACAATTTTTGTTATTTTTGTGCATGCATATGATAGGGGATATAGGGTTTTGAAACTTTATATATACATTGTTTTATATGTGTGTCTTGGGAGGGGTAGGGTTTCAATTTAGTGATTTAGGGATAGGAAGGGGATTTACATTTCAGTTACAAATAACATAGGGAAAATGACATATATATGATTATGAAAAGAAGGGAAGGGGAAAGGAAACCAACTGAGGGAAAAACACTTTGAAACATCATAAAACCCTAACACATTTTGCAAACAAATATTGTAGCCATATAAGTCATTTCATTTTGCATGATATGAAGTTAAAACCATAGCCTACCATCTTAATTTCATCATTTATCTCCAAAACAATGAATAAAGACCCTACCTCGAGCGATTGACATGATTTGAAGAGAATTTGGGAATTTGGTTTGAGTTTTGCAGGCCGGTAGCTCAACGGGTCTCGCAGGCCTCTCAACGGGTCGCACACTGCCCAACGGGTCGCGCTCGTTAAATTTCTGAACTGTGGAGGGGTGCTGGATGGGTCTCGCACCGCCCAACGGGTCACACACCGCCTTGAACGGGTCTCGCACTGCTCTGCTGCCCGAAACCACTGCAATTCTGCTCCTTTCGCCTATCACTCTCTCAAAGCCTCTCTTGCAAGCTTTCAAATGCACAATGAGAGTGAAAGGAGGGAACATACCTTTTATAAACTTCATTTGGAAAAATTTCATCCATAAACCCACTTTATAAGGTTTCTTTCTGACACTTTTTAAAAACACTGATTTTGGTTTCCTTTATCCTGAATTTGACTTTTTGAGTGCTTTGACTTTATTCTTTTTGCAGATAGATCATTTGAAGGACCTTGGCAAGGGGACCAGGGTTGCAGTTTGTCTGTTTGAAGACTTTGAAATTTCATCGCTTATATACAAGACTGAGAAAATGGCCTTGGGCTTTAAAAACAGAGTTTTTAAATCCAAGGTCAAAATTGACTGTACAAGATAAAAATATCGAAGAAACATGTTAACAAACCTCCCTCTGGCTTGCTGAGTACTCATGGATTTTCAGAGACATGACCTTGCAGAGACAAATGACCAAAACCCTAGACCTAGGACTTTGACAGTAAGACACATCAAGACAAGCTTGAAAAACTTTAATAACTAATATGACCTGATCCAGCAAAGCCAAGAGGGGCATAAAGACCAGCTCCTCCATCAGGGTTATGGCATGCCTAATGGGATGCAAGATTTGACACTGATGAGACACCTACTAATGCAAATGCAAAGAGCTTTGTGATCACTGATGGAGGGCTTTCAAGACCGACACTAACACACAGGATACAACGTCAACAAAGGTTCGGAATGAAGGAACCTGCAGCCTACCCCCTAGCACGGATTTAGAAATAATTCCAAAAGATCCCTCTGATCAAATCATTTTGCAGGTGGAGGACATACCTCCATTAGATGTATTTTACGGTCCAAAACACAGGGCTGTAGTAAAAATACAACGGAAAAGGAGAAGACTTGATCAACCTTCCCTATTTCCAGAGCAAACAGAGACAACTAATGTAGTTTGGAAAGAAGAGTTTGACCCTTCCGATGACCTAACGAAGCTTTCTCAGTATGTCGGAGCTTATTCGGCAGCTACTATGGACAAGGAATTGGAAGTAAGTAATCTACTTAAAGAAGAGGACCAAGCAATTGTTTTGTTGCAAACACAGCTGTCCAAAGCACAACAAAAAGTTGAACAGTTGGAACAACAATTATCAACACAACAACGATTAAACAATCAATTGAATAAGCAGTTGCTTGAATCACACAAGGAGATCTTGTTCTTAGAATGGCAGTCACAACTGATGAAAGCAGAGAGAGAGGTTTCCAGATGTAGATTATCTACAAGTAACTTAATTGAGTTAATCAATAATACTCTCTATCTGTCTAATATGATTTCACAATGTACCCCAGGTAAATTGCTGTCAGCTAAGACATTGGAGCAAGCATGCAATCAAGAGTTGGAGAAGAATGGAAGGTTAATCACAGGCATCCAAAGTTTAACTTGGGATACCTATTGGTTTTTCTTAGTAAAATCATACAGTCAGAGGGCCGCCCTCAAGTGTTTAACCGATGTGATCGGTTGTATCATTCTCAAAATACATGATGCCACATACTTAGCTCAACTCCATTCTCATCTTAGCCGCCCTCCAGAATTGGAACCGATGCTTGCAATCTGCCAACTCAGATCAAAGGGAGAACAACCGAAATGATGAATCATGCTGCCGACTACCAACAAACTTGCTGTGGAGAAGATATTCAAGATTTAGTTGTACCAATTAAATAACATTTTATTTTTGTAATTAGTTAGTTTAATTAGTATTTATAGACCCTTTCATGCATTTAGAAAGGGTCCTCATTTTTTGTATAAGACTCAAACCTGGAAGTTGCACTATTGTGCTTCCGGTATATTTTTTTTAGAGACTGGGCCATTATTCCAAATTCTGACGAAGAAAGCTTTTATGGGAGGTGCACTATTGCCTTGATGTGAAAGTATCTCTAAGTTGGAAAAAGGAACTCGAATGCGATTGATATCGGGAATGATTCACATCACATATGGTACTATTATCTATGATCTTGTTTCATTATTTTATGTGAATTGTCATTTGATTACTCTTGCTATCATTGGATATATGTATGTGTTTTCAATAGCACTCCTTCTATTTTTCACTATTGGATGCTTAAGGATTGTTATTCTTTAGTCATATATGTATCAGTGATATATAAAAGATAAGTGTAATAATGTTTTATTGATTACTTTGTTCAACTATTTGAACAAAGTAATTATTATATGAATGAATGTCTTTGTTTACCAAATAGAGTCATCTATATGCTTATTTGTGGACAGAGATTATCAAATGTTACACTTAAAAATAGAAATTTCCCGGGATAGGATAGTTATTCATATTTTTACTTTTAGATTAAATCATTCATCCATTACCATTTTATTAGAAAACCACTCATTTATCCATCCCCTTTTTATTCATCATTGGGAAACTGGTCCCATTATTTCCAGTTGGAGCCACCACACCAAACGGAAAAGGAGCTGGTTTAAGGTTCAGACCTGGTGGTTTTCCCCGATGTTGTTGCAGTGATTTTCGAGGCATCAACACCTCTGAAAGCCATCAATGTTTGTTTTTGGTTTTATTAGCCTTTGATAATAATTTCTTTGGTTTTTTCTTTTTTCTTATCAATTAGGTTTTTGGTGATTTTTTTTCTTGATCATTGATTGGCTTGGAGAGTTTGATATTACAATAATATTATGTGTGATTTATTTCATCAGTGGTCTTACCGCATCTTAGTTTTCATTGCATTTGTGAACTAAGAGGAAAGAAAAGAAAAATATCATCATTTTTCATATTTTGCATTGCATTTAGGGTTTTTAATGAAATTATGAAATTGGAGCAGGTGCATTTGAAAATTTTTGTTCAGGAAGTGTTGCTTGCTGCATTTTTGTTTGAATCTCTTCCTTCTCATAGTTATTTTTTCATCAAAAAGTAAAGAGTTCATATTATCATGCTAGATTGTATTATAGGGAATTCAGGTGAAATCGTGGTGAGCCTTCAAACTGAAATCTAATTCAAGATAAAATTTAAAATTTATAGAATCAATCTTAAGAAGCATTTGGAACATTAACACAAACATCTAGAGGTATAGGCTAGAGACATGTTTCTACGTATTTAAATGTAGGAGTTTTTGATTTTGTTAGTTTTATATTCCTGGGGTGATATCTTGTTCCACGTACGTAAGTGTGTCATATCGTTCTCCATGTTCCTTTTGGTATATCGGATGGCGCTCCACACATGATAAGTATATGGGAATGCTCTCATTGAAAAATTATGCATTAGACAACACTACTACGGACTGCACTTCCACATACCTCTAGGCATATTTTGGAAGTCCCCACTAGGTTTCTATCCCACCTTAGGTAACTGAGTTGGCTGCCTTGTACACTGTGATACACCGAACACAAAATTCGGGGAGATTCTCTGCCCGTACATAAATCCTTGGTTTTCGAAGGTGGTATATTGTAGTTCATAGTTTCTTGGTAAACCCTTTTTCCTAGTTACCCCTTTTCGATTTATTTTTTGTTGTTAATTTCTAAAATTTTCTAAGCCATCGTGAAAGAACAACCCCAACAAACCCTTCGATTGTGTAGGATGAAAAAATTGCCTCCTTTACCTCCCGAGGAAGCACTTGGATGTCATCAAAAGAACAAAAAGACACAAACTACCAAAACCAGTGCTTTGGAAGCATCCACTTCTGGTACTACATCTGAAGTGAATCAACTAGAATCTTCTCTTCCTATAAGCACTAAGCCTGATATCACATCTTTAATTGTTGGTCGAACATAGTTGAAACCGAAAACCTTGAGACTTTACTACCTGAGGTCATTGAACCTGAATTTTTGGATTCAGAAACATTACACCATGAGGTTATATAACCTGAGGAGCCTCAGTTAACTCAACCTATTACTTCAAGGCCTTCTCTTTCTCTTCTTCTACCTTCAACCCAACCACTTCAACCTTTATATCTCGGTCCTAACGGTGAACAACTCCCACCTTGTCTTTTGAGTATTGAGGATATTCCTCAAGAAGAGTCTCGACCCTCCTCTCCTATCCATTTAAGAGGGACTCATCTTTATCAAACCCATCCTTTTCCTACTCCTCATACTCCAATACCACCTCCTTCACCCAATACCCCTGGTTTCAACCCACCTTTGAGTTTCTGTATGCCAAATTCTTTGGGAAGTTTAACCATGACTGAGTTAGCGATTTTTTCTCAACCTATATCTGCTATAATGAGTGAGTCAATCAAAGTTACATGTACCTCCATGTTTGTGACTTCACTAGAAACACATTTGTATGGTGGTCCATCTATGCCAGCTGGTTATCAATCCTTACCTAGAACCTTCTCTGGCATGACGACTACTCCATGAACTTCTACTTCTCCATCCTCATCTAGAATACCATTTGGAACTCCTGTAATGAGCGCCTCACAACCTGTTGCATTGATTGTGCCCCAACCATATTGGAGCTAGAGTATGTTCCACATGTTAGTGGAATGGGACATTTACAACAACCTCCTCCACCTTATACTGGGTAGCCTCCTCCTGGGGGCAGTTAGCTCCATATACTCGCTATCCCCCACCAGGGGGGCAATCTATTGATGGAATGCACCCATTTCTAAATCAAATGCAACAAGTTAGTTAACATACCTATTCAAGTAAACATCCTATTGGTCCTCCCTTTCTAGGAATGGTTGTCGATCCTTGGTACCCTACGTTTCTTGTACAACCTGGTTTGACCTTAACTCAATTAATGACTTCTCAACATGTTCCAACTACACCTCAAGTCCCTACTTGTCAACCTATACCTCAATCTGCCCCGCAACCTATTCCACTAGTATCTAATATGTCTCAAATCCTATCTACCTAACATCTTTAGGTTTCCTCACAAAATCGACCACTTGGTCAGTCTACACATAAAATGTAGGTACAAAAACCTATATATGGCATGGCATAGGCACAAAATAGTCAACCTAATGTAGGGACGTTGCAAAATCCTTATGGAAAACTGTACCATGATATCTCGCAAGTGTCTATTGGTCAAAATACTATGCAACAAATGCTTTATCAAGGTTAACAACTTCAAACACATCCATTCCAATCATATCAGGGTTATAATTATCTTAGACAACCTAGTTATACATATCCTGGTTATCATAATCCTCCATATATGGGAATGAAAATACCTGTGGCCTAGCCTATTCCATCATACCCAAGGTATCTTCCACCACAAGTTAACCTTCCTCCTCAAGCTTAACCTTCCCAGGGAGAATTTAATAGGAAGTTGCCATTTTTTGTAACTCTTGAGATTCTAGATCTAACCTGGCTCACAAATGATCTCATTTATCATGCTCCTTGGTGGATGGTCATTCCTACGAAGTTACAAAGTGAAATTCCAAAATTTAATGGCAATCATGGAGAAGACCCATCTACCCATGTTATGACATATCATTTATGGTGTTCATCGAACTCATTAATTGATGATTCTATACAGTTAAGACTTTTCCAAAGAGCTCTCACTAGTGTGGTAGCTAAGTGGTATAACGACTTGCCACGAGCTTCTTTCAACAAATTTAGTGCCTTAGTAAATACATTTATAACTCACTTTCAGTTTCCTATTCATTACAAATCGGAACCAAAATTTTGACCTCTTTCAAATAATTTGACTCCACCCATATATCAGATCATATACATGAGTGGAGACGCCAATGACGATTGGTTGAAAACTACGTTCCTGATCAATTATTGGTTGAATGGTTCACTAAATTGTTGTTATCACCAATAACTGAAGTTGTTTCTAAGGATAGAGTCATTAATGAAGAGCAAGTAATTGTTCATGCCCAATATCTTGATCTCGTTTATACACAAACCGACACACTCTATGATAAAATACCCAATGCTCTAAGACCTCAACACACTGTTCCAACACTTCCTATTAAATAATTTGATGTCGTTGATGGTGTGATTGGTTATGCTAGAGAGAAAATAGTGAATAAACTATCTGGTTCATCTCTTGTTGCGGCTACTCAAAACCCCTCCTTTTTTATTTCTGCGACTAATTATGATATTAATGTCTTTCAATATACGAAAGGAAATCACAACAACCCAAAAGTAAAAGAAAAGGAAAAGGAAAGAATAAGAAATACAATTATTTGTAGGATAAACAGAATAACCAGTCTCCTGATGATAAATGGAAACCTCGTTATCCTTGCTTAATCTGTAATGATGATCATTTTACTTGGGACTATTCACATCAAGCTGAAGTTAATCAATTCCTCAAGTCGTCATCTGTTGCACATGATGTGCTAACCTATCCCTTCCATAATTAGGAGACAAACATGGTTGCATGAGAAATAGCTTCCTCTTACTCGGTTATGATGATATCTTCCACCAAACTGAAAAATGAAATCATGGTGGCTAGAGAAATAAAGACTACGATAATCTGAATCCCTTGGCTAGTAAGGCTATTGTTCAACCTACCAGTTCTACCTCAGCTACTTCGGATCCTTCTCCAAATGTGGTTCCCACTGAATTAACTATTCAACCATCCAAGGGCCTTAAGCACAAACATGCATTCAATCCACACGCAAGAGCTATGCAGAATTATAATATAGTAGAAGACTTAGCTCAGGCCCCTTCTACTATGTCAACTCTCGAGGTTTTGTAGAATTTTCCCACCCTGAAGAGATGTTTACTTTCTACAATTGGAGGAACAATCTTATGGTCTTTGATCATGAGAATCATACACCCAAACTTCTACCAAACTGGAATTTATGATCCAAGTTGTTGTTTGAAGTAAGACTATCCATCGAATAATTATGGAAGAAGGTGCTTCAACTTGTATCATGTCACTTTCCTATTGGAAGGCTATTGGTTCTCCTTCACTTAATTAGTCACCGACTACTCTCAAAGCCATTGATGGAAGAGGATTCAAGACTTACGGAATTTTGAATACATTGCAAGTAGAGTTACATGGAAAAACAATGTCAGTAGAAGTCGAAGTTATAGACGGACCTTTGGATTATAACCTTTTACTGGGATGCACATGGATTTATGCCATGGATTCTATTATTTCGACCTACTTTAGAATGATTTCTTTCCCTCACCAAGGGGCATCATGGCTATCACATTTACCTTTTTTTTTCCAATAATTATCAGACTATTGGGAGCATCACTCTTATAGGAAAATCCCCACCACCTTACCAACATGTCGGAGTAGGATTGCTTAAAGATTCTTCTTCAATGGGAACTTTTTCCCTTCCTCCTCCAGATATTCCTAATTTGGTTTCCTTAATCAATGTGATTTCTTCTAGCTCTATTCAACCAATCCTTGGATAGTACCAGATTCCTCTAATGTTGATACATTTGGTGGCTGCATGCCACTCAACCCTGTTGAGCTCGAATATGAAGCTATCTATTCGACCTGTTCGACACATTTTACTTTCTCCTCCTCAATAAATTGGGTCAATAATTCCTGATATTATGGTTCATCTTCTAATCCTTTCTCGAGTACATTCTCTACTAATGAAAGCATCATGGAAATCATGATGCCAGACGATGCGCCGTGGGATGATCATCATCATCGCTCCTCCTTACATGAGACGTATGAGGATAATCTTGGAGATATTTATTCATCCAATATCGTTGATATATCTATGAATTCCCTATCTATGCATGACATCAATTCAGAGAATAATTTATCAAATATTGAAGAGAACGTTTCTCTTGATATTTCGATTAAACCTGAAATTATCGAGAATGTACATATTGGTACATCTTGTTTTCTCTCTTAATCAAGGTTGTCATTGATGTCAATGTGGTATTTATAGAGATGACAAATATTCTTGTCAATACCTCATGCTAAGGATGTTATTAATAAAATTCTAAGAGCACATGTCATTAATGAAGATGTCATGCCACTTAGGAAAAATTCTTGTCTTAGATACCTATTGATAGATGTCCTTACCCTTGATGGATACTGCACTATTGAAGGACTATACATGAATGGCCACACTTGATGATGTCATACGTGATGGCACTTGATGAAGGTCTTGATGACATGGTTGGAGACTATATGATGGCTTGGAGGACCATTTGATGACATGGACAATGATTGGAGACATGACATGAAGGATTTGGAGATCACTTGATGGCATATGATGACATTGTTGGAAGATCTCATTTAATGATATGGATGGTGGTTGGAAGATTGCCTTTAAGCGCGCTTGATGAAAATGATGGAAGCTATATATGACATGACATGGATGCTACACTATCATGATAACATGGATAATATTGATGACACACTATGATGAAGAACATGGAGTCATAGCAATGAAGAAGCCCTAATGACCTTGTTGTCCTAATCACCTCCTGCATTAAAAATTTCAAGAAAAATCACAAAGAAAAATTATTTTGGACATCTTGGAGGCATCCTTTCAAAATGGATCCTAGGCCATCTTAAAGAGGATTTTTTCCTCTTCCTAATGAGCCTCTACCTTCCCCAAAACTCCCAACAGTTGATGAGATAATGAATTTTTAAGTAAAAAATATGAAATTGTAGGCTAGTCGACTTACACTTGTCATCCATGTTGGCCCACTTTATGAAGACGTGTCCCTTCACTTTTACTACCAAAAAAGCACTATAAATACAGTGATCCAACTTCATTCTCAATCATCCTTCATGAACATAATCATAGGAATAATAGGAACTCATGAAAAAAGGGGAAGGAGCATAATAGTTGAATGAAATAGGGCAATGATTCTCTGTTTTGGCTCTGAATCTGTAGGACAACGTGGACAATGGCATACCTTGAACAAAGACTCAAGAGTTTAAACAAACTTGAAGCAGAGATTGGTCAATACAAGGAAGAGGTATCCTCCCTTAGATCTCAACTAAAAGAAGCAAGGAAACAAGCACAAGGAGTTGAGAAGTTGATAGAATCTTTGGCATTCATAGAAGGACAAGTTGATGAAGAAGAAAAGGAGAGAAACACCATGACATGCCAACTAGAAGAAAAGGATGATGACGTCACCAAGTTAAGATAAAAAATCACTTATATTAAGGCCCAATCATGTGAAGCAACCAATATGAAGGAATAAATGGAGATCATACTATCAAAGAAGGATGAAGAATGCAAGAAAATGAAGGAAGAATTTGTCTTTCTTAAAAAGGAAGTTGACTTGTTGAATAAGAACTTGAAAAGTTATCAAACCCTATATTACATCCTAAGTCATCAAAGGTCTCCCCTTGATAAATCAGGTCTTGGCTATGCAAGCAAATCCTTAAGCAAGAATGATGCAAATCCTAATGCTTCAAACAACAAGGATGTGAGGAAGCTTGGAAGAAATGTTGATGCTCATAGTTCCAGCAAAGGCAAGGAGAAGAGTCAATACAACTATGGAAGAAATCCTACTCCAAGGAGACTTGTAAATGGTGTCAAGAATACAAAAGGGAATGAATATCATCAAATAATCTCAAGGCAAAAATACTTCAGAAGTACATCAAGGAAATTTGTTATTCTTGTACAAATTTTGGGTGCATGGAAAAAGATTGCAGGGCATATCACAAAGACAAATATAATGGTCCCCGTTAATCTCCTAAAAGCAAATTTTCAATAAGAATTCATGATTACTCATTCATAAACAAGATGGAGTGCTTTAATTTCCATAACATTGGACATATGGCACGTGATTGTAACTTGACTTGGGTCCTTACACAAGCTAGAATCATGACAACCAAGCTAGAAAAAAAGTTACACAAATATGGAGAAAGAAGAAAATTGGATCCGAAAGTCTCTTAGACACTCTAGTCAACACCACGTGTTGTTGATTTGATGAAGACATCAAGATGTGATATCCCAAGTGTTTGATGATGACTCTGCCAAAATGGAGACCATGCATATAGTTAGGGGGAGCTTGTGATCATTCTTGCAGAAGCTATCCATGAAAGGGTGCTATGAAAACTTTGATGAGTCACACATGGAAAACCTTGAAAGATCATCTCCATTGAAGAACATGATCCTTTACTCACCCGATGGACCATTGTTGAATATGTTTTCAACTTGATCACAAGGAAAAAATCTTTCTTGTCTTGAGCAAAAAGAAGAGCTAAAGGAGTTTATGCAGGTAGGGGGAGTTGGTTGATCATATGAAGAAATGAAAACATCATCTAACTCATCCATTTCCATGAAAGCATGCAAAGGCTTAGGGGGAGAAAGTCCATTAAAGAAAGGCATAATGACAAAGGAAGTTGCAAAGAACAACATTAAAGAAGAGCACCATGACAGGGGGAACAACATATCTATGAATAACTATTATTGATGAAGAAAATATGATGAAGAGAACCAACTTGCTAGGGTGAGTACTTTGGCACCCCATTTTCCATTGATGTCAAAGGGGGAGAGAATGTTGGAAGGGAAATAATATTGCCATCAATGAAAAAGGGGGAGATTGTTAATCAAGGTTTTCATTGATGTAAATATGGTATTGATCGAGATGACAAATATTCTTGTCAATACCTCATGCTAAGGATGTTATTGATAAAAATGCTAACAGCACATGCCACTAATGAATATGTCATGCCAATTAGGAGAAATTCTTGTCTTACATACCTATTGATAAATGTCCTTACCCTTGATTGATACTACACTATTGAAGGACTATACATGAATGACCACACTTGATAATGTCATACGTGATGGCACTTAATGAATGTCTTGATGACATGGTTGGATACTATATGATGACATGGAAAATGATTTGAGACATGACATGAAGGATTTGGAGATCACTTGATGGCATATGATGACATTGTTGGAAAATCCCATTTAATGATATGGATGGTGGTTGGAAGATTGCCTTTAAGCGCGCTTGATGAAAATGATGGAAGCTACATATGACATGACATGGGTGCTACACTATCATGATAACATGGATAATATTGATGACACACTATGATGAAGAATGTGGAGTCATAACAATGAAGAAGCCCTAATGAACTTGTTGTCCTAATCACCTCTTGCACTAAAAATTTCAAGAACAATCACAAAGAAAAATTATTTTGGACACCTTGGAGGTGTCCTTTTAAAATGGATCTTATACCATCTTAAATAGGATTGTTCCTCTTTCTAATGAGCCTTTACTTGCCTTGAAACTCCCATCAGTTGATGAGATAATGAATTTTTAAGGTAAAAACTATGAAATTCCAGGCTAGCCGACCTACACTTGTCATCCATGTCAGCCCACTTTATGAAGGCGTGTCCCTTCACTTTTATTGGAAAAAAATCACTATAAATACAGTGATCCGACTTCATTCTCAATCATCCTTTTTGACCAAAATCACATGAATAATAGGAATTCGTGAAAAAAGGAGAAGGTACATGAAAGTTGAAGGAAATAGGGCAACGATTCTCTATTTTGGGTCTGAATCTACTGGACATCATGGATAGTGGCATACTTTGACTGTGGTTGGTGCAACAACCTTCTTTCAGTAGCTCAGTTTGGTGCAACACATTTTTTTAGTGATTCAGATTGTAAAACATTGACACATCAAGATCCTTTAGTGGTTCAGATGCATTGCTGATTTGTCATCGTATTAGTTGCTCTAGACAGTACTGAAACAATATAGCTCAGATCCCTGTGTAGTAGACCTTTCTTCTCAGACTATGGTGGGTTCTCTTCTTTAATCAAACAGTGACATGCCTTGAATCTAATTAGTGCAACAACCTCTCTCTAGTGATCGGAATTGGTACAACAACCTCATTTAGAAGCTCATATCCTTTGTTTCATCTGAAAATCTGGACAGTAAGCGAATTCTAGGACAGTGGCTCAAAATTGATGCTGGAATCTCTTATTTAGTGGCTTGCAATTTTTCATGTGACTGTATTATCATCAATAGATTAAACCTTGCAGTTCAGATCTCCCTTGAAGGCAGTCACAACACAGTATTGTCTCCTTTGACTATGACTGTGGTACAGTACCTCAAGCAATGTATTGTATAGTGAAGATATCAGTGTGATGAATAATTGGGACAGTGGCTTGAATTGTTCATTGATCAAAGCAACAACGAAGTCTAGTGGCTCAAGTGAAGTCAAGCACAAATTTTTGTTCGAACATACGAAGAATTTGAACAGTGCTTTAGGTTTGAAGACATTCCTTGAAGATGAAGATCGTGAAGATTAGGTTCTAGAGCAGACTTGGTGCAACATAGTAAAGGATCTTGAATACATTTTGGAGTACCTTGAAGACATATTGAATATTGTGGAGAAATACCTTGTTAGGCCTTTGTGAGAAGATCTTGAAAAAACCCTTGAAGAGGCTTTGGAAGGTGCAGAACTAGGGTTTCTCATTGAAGTCACACTAAATATTTGTGGAGATCATTGGAGACCATGATATCATCATGAGGTGATTTGGAGATTCTTATTTTACCATGAATAACATCAGAGACACCTTCATGTAAAGAATCAGGTTGTTGTTGATGATGTGACGGGGAGACTAAGGGAAGGCATAATTGAAGATTGACAGGGATCGTTAAAGAAGACAGTAGGAGATGTGAATTATAACCAAATATATCTTAATGAAGTAAAGCAAGGGTTGGATCCCAAGGGGTTGGAGCCTAAAAAAGACAAGGCTGGTGCCTTGGATGATAGGGTTGGAGTCCTAGAGGATCGAAGTCCTCAAGAAACCAGGTCAGAGCCTAAACTAGATATAGGGTTGGAGCCCTTGAGGTTGGTGCCTCAAAATTGACAAGGTTGGAGCCCGAGAGATTGAAGATCAGTGTCTTCATCTAGGGTTAAAGCCCTACATATATTGTACTTGATTTTTTATAGAAGAAATTATTAAAAGCATTTATTCTCATTTTTCATTTTGTGTTCTAAATATAAGTGACATAACTGGTAAAAGTAACAACTGAAAATAAATACTGATTCATCCCCCTCAATATTCTAACATTCTCGATGAGGTCAATATCTATAAAGCCCCTTTCCAATAATTTCGATATGTTTTTTCTTGGACATATGAAGAGATGCCACATATTGATCCCAATATTGTTGTACATGAAATCAAAACGTATCCAGATGCTAAGCCAATTTGACAATGTTTGTGTTCGGTTCATCTTAAGAAAATTGCTGCTATTAAAGAAGAGGTTGAAAAACTTATGCAGGATGGTTTCATTTACCCAGTTCCTCTTAGTGATTGGGTCCCGAACAATGTTCCTATCATAAAAAAGCAAGGCACGATTAATTTTTGTGTCGATTATAATTATATCAATAGTGCTTGGCCTAAGGATAATTATCCTACTTCATTTATCGACTAGATTGTAGACAATTGTGCCTATTATAGCTCCAAATCTCACTATTATGGTTTGTGATGCTGCACTCATGGCCTAGGGCAACCCCTCCTTCCAGACCTGGTCCAAAATCTAAAAAACAGTGTTTTATTCCCTGTACGCGACATTGCCCTGAGTTAAACACGTGTGTACGCGGGTTCATATATACCCAACTCGCGTATATGTATTAAAACACTTAAAAAATTATAAAACTCCTTATTTTCGGGCGGAGATCGCGGGTTTTACCTGCTGATCACCTGTTAGTGCCCGTGGCCTCAACTGTCCCCAAACAATTCCTAACTAAAAAACTACTTTGGAATTGGTATAAAAAGACACCAAAGGGAAGGCCTAAAGGAGGAGAGAATATAGAGAAAGGTTATTATACTGAGATTCCCCCCTGATCAGGTCTGAAGACCCTTGTGCCTTCTGCACTTCCCCCATTTTGTATAGGAAACTCTTGTTTCCTTGTGATTGGATGTTCATCCCTTAGTTATGACATCTTGGAGTGAGTATTGGAAGGAGACCTACTAGAGGCTTGAGGCGGGACGGATCCAGAAGGAGGCTGAGCTTTGAACCTGCAGAAGTGGTTCAGGTGATATTGCTCTTTTTTGTACTATTCTATTTGTCTAATAAAGAAACACGTCTTGTTCCCGATATGCTTCTTTCTTTATGTTAATGATGTTCATGTTTGAATTTCATGTATGAATGGATGTCTAAAAGTTTATAACTAACTCCTTTCTTGTATAACATAAAGATGATTTTTATATAAATCTTTGTCCATATACTACTGCATTCTTTGGAATTGTTGGTTTTGCAGGGCAAAGGAGTGGAAGGGACGTGAAGAAGGGTTTGGACCCTTAAGGAACTACTCGAACGTAGGACCTGAGGTACGTCCTTCTCACCTTAGAAATAGCTTTTCTAGCATAATGGCTGTGTGTGTGCATGTTTCTTGATTTAGACAACTTTCAGTCTGCTGGGGTTCCACCCAAGAGCCTTAGGGGATAAAATCCCGCAACACTTCCTCCATTTGGCACAATTGAATTCCCACTTTTGTGGAAGACTTCGGATGGTTTTGAGGCAGCTCACACTAGTTCTTTGTGGCTCATTTTTCTCTATCGATTGCAATATAATCTCTATGACTCGCAATACTCAGTGACTTGTAACCTTATGTGGCTTGTAATCTTTTGTAGCCCGTCTACTACTATTGTGACTTGCATTGTTATTTCTAAACAACGCACTATACTCCAATGGCTTGCATTATCTCATAGTAGCTCGCATTGTCTCCACAGTGGCTCGCATTATCTCACAGTAGCTCGCATTGTCTCCATAGTGTCTCACATTATCTCACAGTGGCTTGCATAAGTTTCTTTGTGGATCATGTAGTGTATTTGTAGCTCGTACCATTCACAGTGGCTCGCATCTCTCTAAGATTCGCATTATATTTCTATGGCGCGCATTGTATATTTGAGATTCATATGGAATTCCTTGTGGAAAAGATTGTATGGCATATGTCTGTATGGTATTCTATGTGGACAAGATCATATGCTATTCTCTGTGGAAAATATAGTATGGCATTCCCTATGGAAAAGATTGTATGGCATATGTATGTGGCTTGCATAAAAATATTGTATGGTATTCTCTTTGTACAAAATCGTATAACATTCCCTATGACTCGCATTAGTTTCTTTATGGTTCGCACTCATTCTTTGTGGCTTAGTTTAGTTATATTATATGTTGGAAATGGTACTTGTGATGATAGTATGACTGACCTAATGATATATAACCTTTGATATGATAGTGAACTTGGCATAATAGTGACCTTCGTATGGAAATAATACTTGATATAACAATGGCCTTGACATGGCAGTGACTTTGTTCTATGACAATGACCTAGTTATGTATGATTGTGACCTTCATGATAGTGCCTTTGATATGTGATATAGTGATACGCATGATGGTGACCCCATTGCATAACAGTGATTTTGATGTGTGACTATGACAGTCATCCCCATGACTGCCTTTGATATGAGATCTACATGACAGTGACTGTTACATAATAGTGATTTTGATGTATGACTATAATGGTGACCTTGATATGGAAGTAACTCACAGTAATCTAGATGATAGTGATAAAAGTATTTCTACAGTACTCTTGATCATAGTGGTAACAGTAATTTGTGTGCATGGAAGATGCCAGTGACAGTGAAGTGTTATGATCTTATGACTGTGGTGACAGATACATGTGCTACTTGTGGCAATAATATGAAGGCCTATGTATACTTGATAGTTGTCATCTCTAGAGGATCTAGTATGACTCTATATTGGCCTAGGAATCCTAATGTATTGGATGTTACTTATTGTACTTTGTATCTCAGTTGAATATTTGATGAATATCTAAAAAGAAGAATATGGTTTGGTTTTCCCCTTTGGAGGGTTTTTCCTTGGTCTCTGACTTAAATCTTGGTGTTACATTTTGTATGATTTTCTTTTATTGTTCCTAATTTTTTTGTTATATGTTGATGTTTTTGTTCTCTCTACATAATTGATCATGATGATATAATGTTATGGGTTGAAAGCAATATGAAAATGTAGAAAATTTTTAAAATTGTAGTTATATACACCAGAGAAAAATATAGCCCTAAAAATTAACATGGTACCAAAGCTAGGTTGAATAAAAGTCATTGAGATCAACCCCTTGTAGACACCTATGATGGTTTTCGTGAGAAATCAAAGTGAAAGAGATGAAGATGGCAGATACCTAAAAGAATGATAGGGTTTGAAGGAAACCCTAGAAAGACTATATGTTCTTGCAATAAAGGTTAGGGTTTGAGAGAAACCCTATGAGGTTTATGGATATGGTAAGTGCATGGGTTTTGTAGTATTGGAACCCTAGTTTGATTATGATTAGTGAGAATTTATTGAGTTGTTCACGTTCCTGTGAAAAATTAAGTGTAACCCTAGATGGGCTAGTCTTCTAATAAGAGATGGTATGTATAGATGTAGTGATCATCTTGTACATTGATAGCTAGGCTTGGAAGGAATTGGAATGAGAATACAGGTGGTGCTGAAGAGGATGCATTTCCTCTAAAGAATACATTGACATATGGTTTATGGATAGCGGTGACTCAAGGAGGCGGGATCAAGAGGGAGTTGATAGCTTCCTACAATCCTCATTAAAGATAAGTATTTTCAAGACCAATGTTATTTCTGCTCTTGTTTAGATTTAGCATTTTAGACTATTGTTTATTCTTCCTACATGAGTATTTGAATGCTTCTTCCACTAACTTCTTGGATGAGGATGTGATCCATCTTTAGAATCATCAAGATGTAGAGTAGTGCAGGAAGAATTTACACCAAGAGGCAGTTGGTGTGGGAAAATGAAGAAGTCGCTCTTGTATCTAGAGAAGAAATCCAGTCCTGCCTCATCGATAGGTACACTTCCATTATGTTTACATTGTTATTATTGTTATTTCTCTTGTTCTAGGGTCAACAGGAACATCGTATGGATGTAAGTATGAATTCTTCAATTTTGATATTAAGGAGGATGTAGAACCATCATTTGATTAGAGTGGTGACGGACAAAATCCTAGACCTCAGAGGAAGGATCACATTTTTCCACGCTAATGATTATGACTGAAGAGACTTCATATTTATAGGGAGTAGATTGTCATATTGAATTCAACATCCTAATTAGATGTTGAGAGCAATATTTCCTTCATGCAAGAACCATTCTAAAATGATAAATATTTAGAAGTGACAGATGCTTCCACAATAGTAAGTCCAATAGTGACAAGAAAGGTGCTTTGAGGGAGAGGACTATGATAAGATCCTAACACCTATTGCCAAATGTACTAAATTTATTAGATGTATGTAAAATTGGCTTCATCCATGATGTAGTATACTTGAAGATACCTTAGAGCTTTGAGGCACATGAGATGAGACTCATGATTATTGATCAAAGAAAGTCCCTAGACTTGGAATACTTGGAATCATGGACATCTGATGTGTACCCCAACCTCTCTTCATGATTGAAGGTATTTTGTTGATGTTTTTTTATGCTAAAAGTTTATTTATGATAGGATTAGATCATCTTTGTGTTCAATGCCAAAGGAAGTTGACCTATGAGCCCTTATGATCAACTACTTTAGATAAGAAGGGAAACAAAGAGATGATGAGGACTTCCTTGCTAAGGGAAGTATGTTGTCAGATTGAATTCAAAATTTTTATGAGATGCTGAAAGAAATGTGTCCTTCATTCAAGGACCATTCTAAGATGACAAAGATGTAGTAGTTCCATATGCTTCCATGATATTAATTCCAATAGTGACAAGAAAGATGCTCTAAGAGGGAGAGGATTGTGATAAGATCCTAGCACTTGTTTACAAATGTACTATTATCAAATGCATGTGAAATCTACTTCCTCCATGATGTAGCATACTTAGAGCTACCTTAGAGCTTTGAGGCACATGAGATGAGACTTATTATTACATATCAAACAAAACCCCATATGGGCTCAAGCAACTCCCTGTACTTGGAATACTTGGAATGATGGAAATCTGATGCGAACCCCAACCTCTCTTCATGATTGAAGGTATGTCGTTGATGTTTATTTCTATGCTAATAATTTATTTTTGACGGGATTATATCATCTTTGTGTTAAATGCCAAAGGAAGTTGACCTCTAAGCCCCGATGATCAACTACTTGAGATAAGAAGTGTAGCAAAGAGATGATGAGGACTTCCTTATTAAGGGAAGTATGTTGTCAGATACTTTGGCATGATAAATATCATTGAAGTATTTGAGAGAGGCTCCTCTTCAAATTCAAATTTGATGGATCCTATGATGATCTAGAAGTCAAATGGATCTTCCTTGCATTTGTGTACTCTGAGCCAGATAGATCCTGGACATGCTCATTGGGTTGTTGCTAAACATATGTTAATATATATACATGAAACTGTTAATCATGAACTGAGATACATATTCATACTTCATGGATACATCGATGTTGACTAAGGTTGAAAATGTTAATCATGAACTGAGATACATTGTCGTACTTCATAGATACAACTATGTTGACTAAGGCTGAAAATGTTGTTGACAGGAAAATCACATCTAGGTGTTGCTTTAGCTTGGGTTTTTCCATGGTTTCCTAGATGAGCGGGAAGTAGGGTTTTGTTTCTTTAAGTACAACAAAGGAAAAGTACATTGTTTCTAGTATGGCTATCTCCAAGGAAGTGTGATTGAAAAATATTTTGGAGAGATGGATGAGCATGTGATAGACACAACTATGATATATTGTGACAATCAGAGTGGGATCTAACTTTTAGAGAACCTTTTGTTCCATGAAAATTCAAATAAAATTGAGATTAGATAGCTCTATATCTGGGATATAGTCCACAAAGGGAACAATGAGGCACTAGCACAGAGGGAGAAATGAGGCTTCAACAATTATTAGTTATGGAATTGAAGCAGTGAGGCTTCAACAAATGAGTGGGTTGTTGACATTCTCATCAAGCCTGTGTCGAAAGGGAAGTTCTTTTTATTTTGAGAGAATCCTGGAGTTGTGGAGAAAGTACCCCTTCCGGGATGGGATCCTGGCTAATCATGAACACTACGCTCTGGGACCTACTAGGGTGTGGGGTACTCCTTGGAACTACAGGGTTGGAAGATCCTTATAATTTTTTATAAGTTTGGTCTCCCCTATTCAATTTTGGGACTTGATGGAGTACATACCACAACATGTATCCTACCCATTACATTTATAGCTACTCCCAAATCTATCAATGTGTTTGGAACTGAGAATTTGTCTATTGAAATAGTAACCATAGGGATACCAGGGTCAATATATTTTTCTACTGTTGTTTTTGTAGACATGAGGCTTGCTAATTTTCCAATGACTTGGATTGTAGTAGGATCCGCCTTCTTTTTACCAGTTTTCTTGATACATAATTCCTTTACTGTTTTACCATATATTGGTATTTCTTTGATCGCTTGTAATAAAGGAATTTTTACATAAGAATTTTTCAGTTCATCCAGAATGTCAAATGCAGGAAGGGTCATTTTAATTTTCTACTCTACTAACCTCTCTGGATAGGGCGGTGTTTGAGTTATGATATTTTTTCCTTTCTGAGTTTGTTTTTCTAAATGTGATGTTTCAAGTTGGTCTCCTTGTTCAGGCGGTTCTTCTATCATTAGAGGAGAATATTTATGAAGTAATTTCCTAGACCTTAAATGGACATCATCTATGGGAAGAATGGAGTATGTTGGAAAGCATGTTGCTTCTTCCACATTGTATGCAGGTTTATTCATTTTATTTCTTGAATTTGCCACTGACTAGGCTAGTAGTTGAGTTGGTCTGGGTTAGTTTGAAGGCAGCTGTAGCTGTTGTGGTTGTGTTAGTAATGGTGCAGAATTCTGTTGTGGAAATGACATGGGTAGTGGATATGCATAATTCTGTTGTGGAAATGGCATGGACTGTGGATATTGTCGGACCTGTTGGTATGGGAATGGTTGTTGATATTTTTGCTGGTATTGTTGTTGGTATTGTTGAGGATACATTTGTTGAGGTGGATGGTTTCCATAACCATATCCTCTCCATCCTTGTGCAGGTTGGTTTTGATATTGTTGTGGAGGCCATGCTTGCCATGGCATTGGGGTATTCCAAGAGTTTTTAGGAGGATACTAATAGATTTGTTGAGGAAATTGTTGAGGATTCCTTGGCTACCAAGGCCTTCTTGGTGCCACATAATAGAAACATTCTATTCCATGTACTTCTTCCATTGGATTCATTTGCAATTCTTTCAACTTTAGGCAGTTTTCTGTTGAATGATTTTTTGTGCAAAGACCACACACTTGAACACTATCTGAAGGACATTCTCTTAATGCATGTTTCTTCCTACATTTGGGACAAAAGATTTCTGAGATTTTCTCTTGCTCTTCTTTCTTTTTGTTTTCTTTTAGAACATCTACTTGTGTCCCTAATGTAATTAGGAGATCAATTTTGAAGTTTTCTAGCAAGATTCCTATATCTGCTCTTGTTACCCCTCCTACTGCTGATTTTGCTGCTTTTGAACTAGCATCTCTTCTTCCAGCTTTTGATCTTCCTCTAGAATATTTTTGACATAATTCTACAATTTCATTAAATGGAAAATTTGAAATGTCACCCCTTTCCCATTACATTCAGAATGTCAAGGTATTTATCTCTTATACCCTTGAGAAAAATTGTTTGAATGGTTTCTTGGTTGAGTGAGTGTTGTTTAGATTTTTGTACATTATAAGCAAATCTTTCTAAGTATTCTTCCAAACTTTCATCTTCTTGTTGTGTCCTTCTGAAAACATCCTCTTTCAATTCCCTAGACCTACAATAAGCTTGGTATTTTTTAAGAAATATTGTATTCATTTCATCCTAAGAAGTTATTGTTCACTCTCCTAAACCCATGAACCATTTTAAGGCTGCTGCTTTCAAAGTAGCAGGAAAGAGATGAAGTTTGTGTGTCATTTGTGTACCCATAAGTTCTACACAAGATGTCAAATTCAAACATAAATAAATCAAGATCTTTTGTTGACATTCCATAAAAGTTAGGCACTACAGAAGGTCGAATATTTTTCATTTTCACATCTTCTCCTAAGATCGCACTTGTATCCAATATTGGAAAGCAAAAAGTAGCTTCTGGATCACCAACATTTTCTTGTTCATTATCATTTTGTAGTTTCCTATCCTCTTCTCCCTTCCTATCATTTTCTCTTTTTTCATCTTCCTCTCTTTGTCTTCTCCATTCTATATGTTGTCTTTCACATTCAAGTCTTTGTTCAGGAGTAAAGATAACAGATCCGTGCCCTTCTTTTGTCATAGCTTCAACTATTTTGATGTCAACTTGAGACTCAGGTTGTTCAAAAATAGGTTGATCTATGGACTCAGAAATGGGCTGATTTATTTTAACATATTTTTTTGTTTTCCTGAAGTAGGTGTTTCTTTTGGAGTTTGTTTTCTTTTCATCTCCCAGGCTAACAAAGTGTGTCTTTCAATTAAAGTTAATCTTTGGCTTGTTCTTTGTTTTTCTTCTAATTCCTCTATTCTTGGTTTACCAACAACTGGTGTGGTTAGTTCTGATGGTCCTACTTCTATTGATGGGGGGTTTTGTTTAATAAATCTACCTTTAGGATCTCTATTCCTAGGCATAAAGAAACATAAAAATGTAACATAACTAGATTTCTATTGTTTTTTATTTATCAAATTTTTATTGTTTTTGTTCATCTTCTATTTGACTATGTTTAAGGATGCCTCCCCGGCAACGACGCCAAAATGTTGAGTTAATTTATTAACACAAATTAATATGAGTATTCATTATCAATCTAGGTTTGTAAAACTTGGAGGCATGTCCACAATATATGGATATCGGATGTATCCAAGCTTAGAAGATAAAATATAAGGATTTAAGGAAGTGCATATTACAAATATAAATCTATTTAGACAATTTATAATTCATTTCTGCAATGTATGTAAGATGAAGTGGCTCTTAACTTAAGAGATCCATTTGTGTCCTTCCTCTACAATATCGCTTAATGAACATAAATAAAAAATCATTAATTAACAACAGCTCAAGATGCACGGATAAACAATGAAGCAGACTCCTAACTTAAGAGATCTTTGGCATTCCTCATCACAATTCACTCATCATTATGCTATTGTTAGAAAAGTGAAATTGCATAAAACTGCTTAAACACACTAAAGTTGAATTCTAGTTTTGATTGATTAATTCAATAGAAGGAGGATTTAAATTGAACCCTTTGTTGTCCCTTCTTATCAAAATGATAAACAAACTAAGATTCATCATCAATATAAATCATAACTCATCAATTCAAGTAAGAAAATCTGAAGCAAGACAAGTGAATAATTCTGAAGGAACTAGTATATGAAAATTAGGCTAGTTTAACAATGAAGTGTACTTAGCTTGGAGTGGGGTCCCTCCACCCTTTCCTTGCACACTTGTGGATGCTATCAACTACTGAAAATTCAGTCACTCATCCACACCAATGAACAAAAAAATGGGAGTAGAACGAGTTCTTCAAATTAACTTCAAATATTCAAATGTCTCAGCATAAAGTTATACAAAAAACTACGCACATAAGCCTTCAAAGTTTTGTCTTTAAATAGAAGATCATGAAGCAAACTCATATAAAGTCTATCTGACAAATCTATCTACTCATATCCATATATCCAAGTTGAATCCATCCAATCTATCACTAAAAATAATGAAAATCCCATGAAATCACAAAACTACCCTATTTCCTAGCGATTTTCTGGATGACTGGTCATGTTTGACCAGCTTTGACCGGGCCTTATTTAGCATGTTTTGACCAAACCAATTGGATTTAGTTAAGTCCTAGTTCCCAAGATTTCCATTCATGTATCCAGCTCGAGCCCAGGTGTCCTACAAGTATGACATCCATATAGCTATTACGAGATTTCTGATTCTGTCCAAAAATTGCACTTGAAATTCAATTTTCATAAAAACTTCTAGAAATTGAAAAATTAAAATTAAATACATGAATATGCATAAAATAGATCAAAATGAGGTGGATTTGTTGGAAAATGGATGGATAATATAAGAGTTAAGTAATTTTCCTTAAGCAAAAATGGACCAAAACTGAGGGCCAACACTCTCCTTTCTCCTTCACAAATTGGAAGCACTTAGGTATAATTTGGCAGCAACATGACCAATCTAGTTTGACCAACCATTTGAGGGTGTAAGGGAATGCATTTATAGGGAAGCAGAGGGAGTTAGGGATCCACAAAAGGGGAAAGAAGGTCCACATCTTAAGGGGAAGATACTTAAGGGTAGGATCAAGGACTCAAAATGGGAGAACTCAACCATATCCTTATTCAACAATAACGATCTCGCCGTTCTCGAGGCTTCTAGTAAGAGAAGGTTTTGCTACATTTTTGGAGAAATTTCCTGAAGAGGGCTATTGTAAGTTTTCCTATCAAAAGTCATGCTACTAGCACTAGTCACGAGTTAGACCAAAGGGTACCAATGCATGTTTACCTGCTAAAATTAGTGTTGGGCTTGCAAATAGGCTTTTTGACAAGCTCTTCCAGAATTACGTCAAGGAATTTATTCTTATTTTCTTTAGGGATTCTCTGATAAAATTTTTTCATGGTGAATTTATTGACATATTTTGTCGCTTTGCGACATTTTCAGAAAAGTTCAATAGCTCAGGGTATGAGATAGGGAGTGCGACAAATTACTGTATAACAAGGCTCCCATATTCCCTTGGTAGGTAACGAGCCTCAACAAATTAGCCCTGAATGGCTTCTGCCAGCCGTGGAGGCTCCCAAATTCCCTTGGCAAGTTGACGAGCCTCCTAAATCTCACCCTGAACTGTTGCTCCCAGTCGTTGAGGCTCCTACATTCACTTGGAGGGTTGATGAGCCTCACAAATTTCCTCTTGGAACACTACTCTTAGCTGCAAGGGCTCCAAGATTCCCTTGGCGAGTTTATGAGCCTCAAAACTCTCCACTTGGACCCCTATTTCCAGCTACAGGGGCTCCCATATTCCCTTGGCAAGTTGACAAGCATCCAAACTCTCAACATGTACGACGACTATGAGATGCAGAGGCTCTAGATTCCCTTGGTGAGTTGACGAGCCTCCAAAATATCCCCTTGGACGGTTGTTGCTAGCTGTAGAGGCTGCCATATTCCCTTGGAAAGTTGATGAGCCTCTAAACTATAAGCTAGATTGGCTACTCCTAGCACTAGAGGCTCCCATATTCCCTTGGCAGGTTGATAAGCCTCCAAAATCTTGGCTTGGACCACTGCTATCAATTGCAAAGGCTCCTAAATTCCCTTAGCGGCTTGACGGACCTCCAAAATCTCATCTTATATGGATGCTCCCAGCTGCAGAGGCTCCCAGATTCCCTTGGTCGGTTGATGAGCCTCCAAACTTTCCACTAAAATGACTTCTCCCATCTACAAAGGCTCCAAGATTCCATTGCCAACTATACCATCCTCCAAACTCTTTCCTTGTGTGACTTCTCTAACTTTCATACCCTCCCAAATTCCTTTGGCAAATTGACAGGCCTCCACACTCTTAACTTGTTTGATGACTTCCATATGCAGAGGCTCCCAAACTTGGAAACTTCATGAACCTTAAGACGATTGGTTTGTTTGGCTTCAATTTTCAAGCATCCCACACTCCTTTGGAAAATTATCAAACCTTCAAGATGTTGAAATTAAGGATTGTAGTGGTCTAGTGGAGGTTAGAGAATTTGCAACAACCTTGATAACCCTAAAGTTGGAGGGTTGTGGTGCATTGACGAAAGTAGGTGTGCTTTTTCGTCTTTCAAATCTTAAAACGTTGAACACTAGATGGTGCATAGAATTGGAAGAGCTACCAAGTATTGAAACCTTGGTATATTTGGAGGACTTGTGT
The DNA here is from genome assembly GCA_000404065.3 of Pinus taeda. NCBI lineage: Eukaryota > Viridiplantae > Streptophyta > Pinopsida > Pinales > Pinaceae > Pinus > Pinus taeda. The sequence continues at coordinate 30,971 of APFE030134417.1, forward strand.
GTATTTAATTGTGTCAAGTTAAAGAGCTTACAGGGGTTAGAGCATTTAACAAAGCTTCGAAACTGAATATTAACTGTTGCATGGCATTGGAAAATCTGTCAAGTTTTGAAACATTGGTGTCTCTAGAAGAGTTATCTAAATTTAATTGTGTCAAGATGAACAACATACATGGGTTGGAACAATTAACAAAGATCGAAAAAATGAACATCAGTGGTTGCATAGAATTGGAGGAGTTATTAAGTGTTGAATGATTGGTATCTTTGAGCGAGCTGTGTGCTTTTAATTATGTCAAGTTGAAAAACATGCAGGGGTTGGAGGCACTGAAAGAGATTCAAATGCTGAACATTAACAGTTGCATGGAATTGGAGTCACTGCCAAGTATTGAAACATTAATTTCGTTGTGGGAGTTGTGGGCATTTAATTGTGTCAAGCTTAAGAGCATCTAGGGCTTAGAGCATTTGACAAAGCTTCAAAGGTTGAACATTGCCGGCTGCATGGAATTGGAGGAGTTTCCATGTATTGAAACATTGGTATATCTAGAGTGGATAGATACACGTAAAGGTCACAAGTTGAAGAACATACAGGGGTTGGCGCAATTGAGAGAGCTTTAATTACTATATGTTATGGATTTATTTGAGTTAAATGACCTACCAGGGCTTGAACATCTGATCTCGTTGGACACACTTTATACCTATGGATGTCCAAAACTGTGGTGGGATGGCAGGGTAGTAAAGGAATTATACCAATATTGAAGCCTTCATCATCTAAAAATATGAAGTATTATGGTGGAAACACCTCATACTCCCAATAATGACCAGTTGCCATAATTCGAGAGAGAGCTCTGTCATGATATTTTCACATTGCTAAGTTTTTATTCACTTGTTTTAAATCTAGTTCTAAGAACAAAGAGTTTCCTATGGAATTTATTGAGCAGTAATGACATGAATAGTTATATTTATTTGATTTTATGACCTATATCTTCATGTTAGAAGTGAACTATATGGTTTAGTCGCAACAACCAATATTTACAAGTTTATCAAGCCATAAATACGTGGGGCAGTATGTTCTTATCGTTGGATTGAAATATGTACATTATCGAGCGGTGGGCATATACTTCCTCACATATTAATGACTCGATAGACTCGTAAATATGCCTTGCCCTCTAGTCACTGCTATTAATTCAAATTATGTTAATATGGACCCTCAGGATATTCTTTAATAGATGAAATGAGTTGGTCTCTAAATTCTTCTCTATAGTTATCGATGACTTGAAAAGTCCCATGATTGAGGATTGTACTTTAGCAATCTATCCACATGTTTAAATCATTTAAAATATGAATTTATTTATGCAACATATAATAATACACAAAATTTCTAATTATGTAGTAAGGCATTTCCCTTTGAAAAGATCTCCCTCATTTGCCTTCCTTTCCTAATCTGTTTCATTCTTTTCTTTTTTAGATGATTTGATCATTCTCACCCATTGATTTGATATTTGAATTGCGCTCACAGGTGGCAGTTGCGACTCGCTCCCAGGATTCCAAATTTCCTATCCATCTAGTTACCAACTGCACAAATGAATTTGCAAACTACTCTTGCAAATGGCTCTTGCAAATACATGCCATTGCATGCTAGCATCCTGCAACACTAACCTCTATTAGGGCATCATTTTCAATAATCTACCTATTTTTATTTCAAGGCACCTCTGCAGATCAAGATACTCTTTCCTTACAACTAAAAGCGGAGAACCACCACTCTCACCAGATTCACCAAAGTGGAACTAATCTCTAGAGGGTTTCAAAGACGTCAAGAATTTTCAATTTGAGGGCACCCCTGTAGATTAGTATACCCTCTTGCACGAACTAGATGGTTTCAATGGTTTGGGGAAGTTTTGATTTGAGGGCACCTCTACAAAATAGGATACCCTCTTCCACGAACTCCACTACCATTGTAGCTTCGACCCATCAATGTTAGATGATTGGATTCCTATAAAATTTCGATTTGAAACCCATCACCATCGAGAACACTATTGAACCAGTGAGAACTATTCGCGCGACACAACCCTCCATCACCATTGTTACAGTGCTACCAAGAATTGATGTTAAAAACTCGAGGGATAAGAATATGCCCCATTTCTGGGTATGATAAACCCCCGTTTAGTTCTGCATGGTGTATTTTCCCTCATTCTAAGCACGATAATCAACTCCACGATGGTGAACTGAGCTTGATTTACTACGTTTGGTATTATTCAATTACAAAAAAAAGGCTACTAGCTTTATCTGCATCTGCTATTATTCAGCTGGGTGATTTGAACTCTTGGAGAAGATCAAGAAATAGATGCCACTGAGGATTTTGATCTTTCAGTTTAGGTTTTCATTTCAAGTAAGAATCGAACCTGCAACTGGAATTGAAATAATTTTCCTTTCTATTTATGCAACTTAACTGATTTGGGATATTTTTAGGTATTGTGGTGAAAAATTCAAAGTGACGATTAAACAAACTTTCAAAATTTGAGCTAGGCATCTTGGTGTGGGCTAAACTACCTACAAAACCCTATCCTCTCCATTTCCTACTATTCTCATTTCTCATCCAAACCCTTTTCGAGTGCATTGATGGTAGTGCAAAAATTATATAAATTGTTCTTAAGGAAAGTTCTTTATCTGTTCTCCTAACCCCTTATTCTTGCACAGTATCATATAATATTCAACAATGGACAAAATACAACACAATCTAGATTACTTTGGAGAACTTAATTTACACGTTGATATTGGATTAGGTACTAATTCTCATCCCAAACAAACTTCTATCTTCAAGTATTTTCCTTTGTACCACTGAAAAAGCTAGGTTCTTTACATCTACAATCATAGAGGGAAGATGTTTGTCACAAGTGTTGATCTCCCTGGAATGGTATTTGAACACCTGTATTTTTCAAGTTAGATGGATTCATAACAATATGCCTGGGGTCTAACTTGTATTTTTAATATTTGGATATATGTTTTTAGCTAGACAGTTAAACTAATTAAAATAATCTTTAAAATTGATTGAACAAAATCTAACATAATGGGTTTTCTACTTTTTTCTATTATGAATTAAAAAATTAAACCACTATTGTTGTCAAATTGATCTGCAGGTTCAACTGTGTTATTATTGCATGGATTTGCAGAGATATGGTATTTATGGCATCATCAGATGATAGTGTTGGCAGAGGCAAGATTTCATGCAATTTCTCAACTTTTGAGGCTATGGACTCTCTGATCAGCCAGATAGTTCGACTTCATTATGAATGGAAGGTTATTATAGGGTTCTTAACAAGTGCTTGAAATGTATTCCTTAAGTGACAATGATACTTTTTCCTGATAGGCAAGGAAGGTGTCAGTTGCATGTCCTTAAATTCTATTGTAGAGTATGGGCATGTATTTCACATAGGCATGCCTTATGCTTGAGTCTTACCAACTCATCAAAGTAGAAATGAATTGCAGAACTGTGATGGAAAACAAATTGTTAAGGATGTCACATGACCTTTTATAACACAGACAATGTAAACTTTATCTTCATAGATAAATTACAAGTTAAACTAATTCATAAAAAGGATTTTGATCTATGTTGGCCAATTCTGACACCCAAAACATTGATGAGATAACTCCTTACTGAAAATGTTTTAACATGGAGTTTGTCAAATAAGTCCGAAATAGTTGAGATAATAAACAATACAAGCATAATTTTGATTGAGAATTACTTGTTGGAGTTCTTTGATTTTGTTATTGATTGGGACTTGAGTGTTTTAAGTAGTTTGTATCCTGACTTGTCATTATCGACCTTGTGTATGTCTTCAAGAAAATTTTTGGAAATCATAAACCCTTATTTAAGTAGAGTAACTCCTCAATTAAAAATCTCTTTGCCTTAGAAACATATATTTCTAATGAGAGATTGGTTTATTCTCAAGCAACAATGTTATTAATGAGGCTTGTTGCATACCAATACCTAAGGTCCATCCTTGGTGGGTTTTGAATTGTTGTACAGATCATCGTTGTAGGACTTGCTGATAATGGGGAGTTTGTGGATTTTTTTTGGGAAAATCACTGGCAAAGTAACTCCCCAATTAAAAATCTGTTCGCCTCAGAAACTTATATTTCTAATGGGAGATTGTTTTAATTCTCAAACAAACATGTTATTAACGAGGCTTGTTGCATACCCAAGTTCCATCCTTGGTGGGTTCTGAATTGTTGTATAGATCATCATTGTAAGGCTTGCTAATAATGGGGAGTTTGTGGATTTTTTTCGGAAAATCGCTGACATAGTTTTATTTCTCTTATACAAGTATTCTTGGAGATTTGTTTTCCATGGGGGAAATTAAACTAGCTTAAATACATTTTGTCTCTATTGTTTGATTATGTAGTTAGATCCATGTTGTGTCTCTCTGATTAAGTATTTAGATGTATTTTTCAAAAATTATTTGATTGTGGTATAGTGTGTTTTTATGTTAATAGATATATTTTCCGTGAATATATTCTGAATAATGTGGGACATCAGAAAACTGCATATGTAACTATTTTTTTTGTTTTTTCTTTTCTTTTTCTTTTCTGGTGATTTTTTATTATAGATAGACTCCATTAAACCTCAGTATCCAGGAAGCCATCATTTAATTACCGGGTTGGAAACCCACCCTTACACACAATATTTAACCACTAACCTAAATCACTACTCTCCCTTCCAAGAATGTGGATCACCTGCGCTTTGCGCCCCAACAAAGAAAGAGTATCCAATAATGATTGAAGATGATAAGTATGTCTGCAACTTCAATTGCATCTGCGATAAATTGAGAATCCTGATAAATCACAGTCCTATTGTATTTCTTGATGTCTTTAAAAGATCTAATTCCTCAAAATTTCCTCTTCTTGTACAATTTGGGAGGAGCAATTGTAGAAGTAGAGAAAATTTTGAAGCAGAAAAGTTTCTTGAAGTCATGAAGCAAAGTAGGATTGGGATTTTTGAAAAACTTCAGTTTACCTCAAATTAAAATGAAGTTGCAAAAATTCTTATCATATTCCAGTATTATTGAAGACATGTTCTTCAGTGAGGTGCAAAGCACAAGTGACCTGAGAGGGGAGAGCAATGCCACGAACAACTCATTTAACCAATTAGAACATTTATGGGATTTTACTGCATCTCGTTTAATTAAGATAGATGTTTAATAAAGTCAAATTATGTACAACTATGTTTAAAATAGGTCAATTTTTTTACCTATGATGAGGCAAATTTCCCATCTTGAAGTAGAAGCCTTATAAGATTAGAAGGTCAGGCTTCTATAGGCAATTTTCTCATAGTATTAATATATTGTTGACTATTTTGATCAAATAATAAAAGTGCTAGAGGCATAAAGTATAACTTTTTTCCCCATTGCAAATTTGTTTCTTGAATTTCAAATGTGCTATCTTTTTGTTACTGAAAATGGCATACTTATACTATTCTTTAAAAATAAGGCAAAGTGTGTAGTCAATTTTGTTGATTTTAGCATATTGTGGTTCATCTCCAACAAAACTAGCGTCCAAATGAAATTGCAATGGTGAAATAGTTTGAAATAATTTATTTTAATTTCCAAACAAGGATATGCTATTTTAATCTTCGGATAACCTTTACAACTAAGATATGCCTTGGATTTTCAATTTGACTTGGCATTGAACTTCAAAATTTGAGATTTCTTGAAGAAATTGATCTCCTCAACTGAAATTTGCTTCAGGTTTGGGCTAAAATTACTTATGCACATGCTTCTTTCAAAGAATTAAAAAGTTTGATTAAATTTCCCTTTAGTTAAAATTGAATTTCACCACAATAGCTTCGTCAAACTCAAATAAAATTTCAATGATGGAAAGAAAAAAGGAAGTAGGATTAAAATTTCGTTGATACGTGAAGTAGATACTTGAATTATCCTAATAGGACATATTGCCAATTGCTACAATTTAAGAGTTGTAAGATGGTTACTAATCGCTGCCCCACTACATTTAAGATCTGATGAAATATATTTTATTACCAAATCCCATTAGTGCCTGTGCAATTCCTTTGAAGGCTAGGGTAATCAAATCAAAATCGGAGTTAGTACTAGATATGTTTAATTACAAAGATCTGATTCAATCACAACTGCTATTTCATAATTTCAAAAAAAAATAGGACGATATCGTGTAATATTATGTCTTTATGCACATTTTTCAGGTGGATCAACCTTTTAATTCCCTTCTTGATTTTTATTTTGGTTTTAGGAAGTTGTCTAGACTAGTTATGGGCCCATGCTAGTCTTTGTATGTGCAAATTAGGGGAAACCAAGTCTCATAACTTATCCAGAAGTGGCCTTGAATTGTAAGTGATCTTTGCATAGTTTTTGATGTTTGTCAATGTCAATGGAACATATCTATTTTCCTCTTTTCACTAACTTATATATTCATCTACTGAAAATTATGTGACATTGGAAAAGATTTGTCATGTTTTCAAGGGTTATTATTTTTCATGGAAGCCTCTTCATTACTATTTCATAGCTTCTATGTATCACATAAATGCAACTGGACCTGAGGTTTGTGTTGGCACTTTTTCTTGATTAGAATTGACAACTATTTATATATGCACTGTCATCATATTTTATATGTATGTCTTAGCTAAGTTGATGTTTTAGCTATCCAGATTTCTCATCTTACATTATTTTTTACACTTTCATTTTAAGCATCCTTTCAGTTAGGAGCTCCATCTATTTTATCAAATCTTACAGTGCCTACAATGGAGGATCTAGTAGAGCAGGTGGTTGAAGTGCTGGATCACTTTGGATATTTTACAAAAAATATTATTAATTGTTGTACTATAGATACATATCAACCAATTTGTTTTCAAAGTTATCATAGTTCAGGTTCACCATTGATGCACTTTTATTTCAAGTTAGACCGACTTATGATCTGCCGTTAAAATTTGGTTGATGGTAAGATGATTTCCATAACACTTACAAGACTATTGTGAGTTATTTAGAAAAGTAATAGAAAACTTTTTACATTTCAGAACTTACTTTCCCCAAAAGAGGTATTTCTTCATAATTTCTCTTTTCCCCTTAGAATTGAGGAAAGAAAATAATAGTAGTACATAATTACATGAACTTCTGAGTTAATTGCTATAGAGAAGTATGTTACACAGGGAAAAATGAAAACAAGGAGTTAAAGGAAGCTAAAAAAATATTGGTTTTGTATCTACAAAAAAAATAATCACTGCTAAAGGTTTGACTGGTTAGTAAAGAGGGTGTAATGACATTCGTCCCACTAGATTCAATTCCCCCAAGGGGGTGGTATGTTTCATTGCATGAAATAGTAGGGTGTCATGGATGTTAAATCAATTAACAAGAGTCGGAGTCTTTAAATGAAACATAATCATCTTCCAACAAAAATTAAGATAAAATATTAAATGGTGATAGTGGCAAGTGCCAAGAAATTACCATCCCCTCCCGATGCATGATGGGAAATGATCCACCAAATAATATCTCTAGAAACATGGTGATACACGTGAATAATAGTGATTTGATGAACATTTCTCTTTAAGACCATTATTATGTAGAAACAAAAAACTCAATCCATAACCAATTCATTTAAAGATTTGAGATGTTTAGAATGTTTTAGGTATTCTATTGAAATTAAATCTATCTAGAAAGTCATAAAGAAAAAAAATGGAGAACAAGAATCACCAAGTTGATTCAAGGACAAAGGACTACAATTCGAATTAGAAAGATCCAAGACACACAATAATGTCACCATGTCCATGAGCTCAAATAGTTTGGATATGTAGAAAAGGTAGATGAAGTACGCCATCTGAAAATTCAAAACCCAAGATTAGCAACAAAGAACAATTGATGGATAAAACAAACTAGTGAACAAGGGATAGATTGAACAAAAACATTTGTAAGAGTGCTACATATAATGACTAATGAAATTCTAGAGAAATGGTTAGCAACACAATACAAGTAACATCAGAAATATGAGACTAGTGGGTAGAGGATTTAGTGGAAGGGAAACAACAAACCAACTGGGACCAAAAATTGTAGGGTGTGGAACATGAGCTCATGGGCATGAAGGTAGTGAGAAATTTCATTTGCACCTAGAACCTGAATGCCACCAAAGACTTGAAAGAGGAATTGAAGCAAGAGCATGCTAAGTCAGCCTGCTTTCTCTAATCTACACCGTTTTTTTCTCTATCCTACCTTTCTTTAATAAGATTACTTTTATTTTAGGATGGTGAAAGACACATGGCTTATGTTTGTACCTGCATGGTGGGGCTAAATCTCATAATGTTTTTAGTTAGGAACCCATTACATATGTTATCTTCTGCGAAGACACCATGAACTTAATGGCCACATGACCAATTTTGTATCATATTACACTCATGAATATGTGTATGCCTTTTCTCCAAGTCAACTTGGGCTTGCCTGGTTGGTAAAGGGAGAGATGACATTATTGGACCCACCAAGGTGGGCATTGCCACATGAACAATTTTGTACGATATTGTACTCAATAATATGTTTGTGCCTTTTCTCAAAGTCACCAGGGGCTTTCCTAGTTGGAATTCGGGAGAGAGAGGTTGATGTTATTAGCTCCGCCATGGTTTGATTCCCCAAGGGGTATGCTCAACTCCCATGCGCCACCTAGCTAGTTCAATAAGGCAAGGGGGTCACTTAGGACCTTGGAAACCCTCATAAAACTTAGAAAAAACAGATACCTCCAATCACATTTTCTCACAACATCCACCCCCAATAAAGATTTTAAAAATTACATGCAACACTATGAGCTTTTATGATACTGGCAGGGTCCTTTACCAATTTGATATTGTGTCCCTCAAAGGCATCCTACAGTTGATCATAAGCCTTGGAAAACTGCTCTGGCGCAAACTTGTGCAAAATCCAAACACATATACAAGTATCATTGGAAATACTTACGATGTTTCCTTTACAACATTTGGTGCAAATACTAATTTTTATTACAATTTTAATTACTAATTTTTGTTTTAATATTAATTTGAGTGTACTATATTTCTATGTTCCACTAAAAAATTTAAATTCAAAGTTTAGTTAAAAAATTGTTGTTATATATTTGCATTATTGATTAAAAATATTTTAATACAAAATCATCTTAACCCAAAGATATAAAGCACTTAAAAGAAATATACCCAGCTTTGAAATAATATTATGAATTAATTTAAAGAATTTTTTTTTTTTACATGAGGTTGAATTAATTATAATTATGTATTGACTAGTTATATTAATAGATAGGCAAGGTAATACGTGTTTGTTGGATCATGTCCTTTAATTAGGATAGTGCCTTGAATTATAATTTATTACTATGTTTTTTTTATTTCATTAATAATAACAATATTAATAATAATTTATTATTATTATTATTATATTAATGAAAACGTTATTTATAAGGTTAAATTTATTTTAAATTCAATTTATAAAGTGTGGAGAAAGAAATTCAAAGTTAAAATGGATCTAAGTTAGTACTTTTACATTTTATAATAAGTTTTTCTTAAATCTTTAAATCGGTTTTTATCATACTAAATATCAACAAATACTATTGCGAAAATCATGAATTGTCAAAATCTAGAACCCAAAAATCATTAATTTTATTCTATTAATTTTGCTTTTATTCGAACAAATCAAAATATTTACATGATAGACTAGAGCATTACAACATCTCTTTATTTCAAGTAATAAACAAATTAAACTAGAAAATATGATGAAAAATCATTCAAAACTTAAAACAACTAAAATCATTAATAATAAATTATTAATTGTATTCTATTAATTTTGTTTTTATTCGAACAAATCAAAATATTTACACAACAATCTAGAAGATTACAACATCTCTTTATTTCACATAATAGACAAATTAAACTAGAAAATATAATGAAAAATCTTTCAAAACTTAAAATAACTAAATTCCATTTAAATATATATATAAAATTAATAAATCTATTTAACCTTAAAAATAATAAATTTTCATTAATTATATAGATAGATATAATACTTATTAATGTATCATGGTTGTCCTACAGCACCCGAAACTAATAACCATTATCTTATACTTTATATTTATATATATTTATTATATTATATAATAATATATATATATAATATAGATATACTTTCGAACACATGAGAAACTCGTAAAAAATCACCCCAACAAGTTGGTGGTCAAGATTTTAACGAGTGTGCATGTATCGCGATTTCAGCGGATTTAATTTTCCTGAGTAGTGTTCACTTTTTCTTTGTACGAATAATCTTAAAATCCCCTTTCATTTTAGAGATAATCTTAAAAATCCCTAATCTGGAAAAATATATATGATTACGATTTTAGCTAATTTAATGTGCGTTTTAATAGTTTTCTCACTTACAATTTAATTTAATTTTAATAATAATAGAATAATTTACATTTATTAAAATTAAAAAGTAAGGTAGTGCAATAGAGGGGCAAGGTTTGTTTTTTGTCTTCTCTTTTTGTTGTGTAAGTTGTGAATAATTTTTGTTCAGTCTTGTTTTTCCAAAGGGGCACGATAAATTTCGTATCATCTGGTGTATATTAGGTTGGGCAACATTGTTCAATTCAGATTGTTGCAAGTTGTTAAGTTCGTCACATCTCTTGTGCTAGAATATTGTTATGGTTTAAACAAACTTGTTTTTTTATTCTCTTCGTGTGGTTGATTGAAGGTCAATTTTCTATTTTTGTGGTCTTTAAAGGCGATTGTTGATTTATAGGTAATTTGTAATTGTACCCATGGTGTTGGCCCACTAATGGTTTTTGTGTTTGCATCTTATGTGTTGTGGTCCTGGTTAATTTTGTTGGTTTAATTTGTTTAGTTTCCTCATAGTATGGTATCAATTGACATAGTTAAGGGTTTTGGATGTTGTCGCAACTTCTTTGAATTCAGACTATGTTTCGAAGAATTTCGTTTTCAGTGGTGGGGTTATGTCATGTCTCTAAGTTGTAGGGAAATTAAAAATTTGCTTGAATTTTCTCCTATTTTTTGGCATTTGGGGGATGATTTGGTAGCTCTCAGGTTTGGAATCCAAGGTGGTGTATATCACCCCTTTTCTTGTTTTGAAGGTAAGAGTTTTTTTTGTTTCTTGTTCTTAGTGTTGTTTGGTTGCTACACTCATGCCTCATGGGTAAAGGGTGTGTAGTAGGAGAGGTGGAGGAGGCTATGTCAGATCAAAAAGAAGTCGACCTTTTTCCTATGACTCAGTTGCCACCTTTTTTGACGTAGTCCCTTTGAAGTTAGGAAGGAGATTTTACTGTTGGAAAGTAAAGAGGTTGGGGATCGCCCTTATCACTTAGATCTTGAGGTGATGGGGGAGGAAATGAAATGGGTTCCAGACCCCAACGGATTTCGGAAAAAATGACTTCATTTTATGGATTCGCTTGCCTTACACTAACAAATGGCCACTCTGCTACACTTGATATTCAAGGAGAAACAATGATCTAGGAGGATCTTACATTAGTTTAGGTCAACAAGGAAGTCTAGTTCATCTTCAATTCTTCATGGTGGTGGTTAAGTCTTCATGGTGCAAAGATCGATGATGGTTTTCTTCATCATGGAAAAATTGTCATGGTGTGACAAACTATAATGGTCATCGTTTGCAAATGGGCGCCCATCTTGAAAGCGGACCCGGAGACGTAGTCCATCAGGGACAAACTCCGTAATCAATGTTTGTTGTCTTCTATCTCTGTTCTTTATTGCAATTTAATGTTTAATGATGCTTCTTATGTTCTTGATTAAGTCATAAATCAATTTATTTCCTTCAGTTTTCTAGATTAAGAAATCGAGTTAACAATCAGTTCACTGTTGGAAAATATTCAATTCTACTTCAGTTTTATTTATGATCCATTTTAGATCAAACAAGTTGAGACATATAATATATTTTCCTCACTAGAGGATGTCAAACGTATTATTTGTAATCTCAGGTATTGTTTGGATATTGTGGACTTTCGCTTGGCTCATGCAGAAGGCTTCATGTTGTCAATTGACTTTTCTTTAGGAGACCTCACTGATCCTCTAGTTAATCATGGGAAAACCCCTACTATAATGTCCTTAGATCAAGATCATCAATGGTGGGCTTTAAAAGTCTTGTTGTCAATTTTGGTCATGTGTCCTTAAGCTAAAGTTTTTGTGATAGTCTATGCTTATTGTCTACCAGATGCTATCTTGAGCATTGTTTGGGCTCTTGCTCCCTTTCTTATGGATTTGTCAATGGTGAATTTGGTATCTTGTGCCTTTTATGCACTATGGAGGAATCTTGTTATGGACATTCTATTTATGGTTCAAAGGTGGATGGTTCTCATGTTGCTAATATGCTTTCAAAAAATCTTCATTGAGTGTTGTGTTTGCTCCAGGCATTTTTGTGGACAATTCGATGTTTCGATGCATATGATGCTTGTCTGGGTTGGTGTCCCTGACGCACTTTCACCTTATTTTATCTTCATCTATTGGCTAAGAATGCTTTTCTATGAGGGTATGTTGATGATCGTTTTTTTTGTTGGAGACATTATATAGAGTTTTTGTTGTTGAAATTTATATTTTTTATTATTTCCTTCTCATGGTTTCAAGGTATATATGTAGAGATGTTGGTGGATTTCTGAAGTGAAGCATAGATGGGTATCGTTTCCAAAGGTCATTATAGAAGATTGTAGCCTAGTATGTTGGAAATATTGAGAGGGGGGTGAATCAATATTTCTTAGCAATTAGCAATTTTTTAATCTTTTCAAAGCATTAGTTAATCTTCAACAATATTTAATCAGATAGAAAAAAGAAGTAAACAACACCATTCAACAATGCAATATAAACAAGACAGTGGACACAAAGAGTTTTAGGTGGGAAACCCCCTTTGGGTAAAAAAGGACTGAATGCTTCTTAATATTTATCTACTTAAAAAAGAATAATTACATCAAGTTTTCAGCTCCAACTGAAGGAAGATCCAACTGAAGAAGCGTACCCTGAGTGAGTTTCATTTCAAGTCGTATTTAGGTCACTTGGGATATCATAAGACTTTGAAAACAATTAATAGGTTATATCGTTGGCTGAATTTGAAGAAAGAGGTGGCTAAGTTTGTTGTGAGATGTTTGGATTGTTAGTAGGTAAAATCGTAATGTAAGCATCCAGCGGGCTTATTACATCCAATTTACATTCCATAACGGAAATGATATGTCATTTCCATTAACTTCATTATAGGTTTGTCGAGGACATCGAATCAGCATGATTTCATCATGGTTGTGGTTGACAGGTTGAGTAAGGTAGCTCACTACATTACAATTAAATCTATGAATTTAACAAGTGAGATAACTCAAATCTTCATGAGGGAGATAATTGTTGGGGAAAATTAACTGCTTAATAAAAACACAACTAATCACCTGAACATTAATTATCAACCCGAGGAGTGTCTTTTTATTTCAAGGCAATCAACAAAATATATGCATAACAATTACTAACAACTAACACTGGTTCTATATGATTTTTTTCTATACTATCAAACTCATTCAGCAAGAAATAAAATATAAGACTTGAATAATAAAACTAAAATTAAAAAGAAGAAAGTAAACGACGAGAAAAACAATTATGCTAATCACACAACTTGAATCATTGTTAAATTAAACCAAGCAAAGTTGAAATGGAAATTTAATCTATTTCACCCAACATAATTCAAATGCTAATCTAGAGCAATAAATTAAATGAAATCTAGAAATTGGATGAAATAACAAATCTCGAAAATGCAGCGAACAACAAATTAGTTAAAAGAAAGGAAATCTATTTTAAGGAATGACAATTGAAATTAAAACAAACAAACACATAACCACACTAATTTACATGTTCAAGTCAACACCTCATCCAAGGTAGTGGGTCCAACTATAAAAGACTCAGTTTTGCCTTGAGAAATAATTAAGATCATATTACAAGTAACAGATGTAGAACTCAGTGGATATCTTCCTTCCTTAAAATATATGAGTTAAATAATTACAGCATAATGAAGCTCTTAGATTTGCCTCAAATTCAACAATTGTTCATCTCCCATCTCTCATCACTTATCACTTCTCCTACATCCTATCTAATAATTGTCCATCTCCTATCTCCTAATTATCCTCTCTTTCTTTGATCTTTGTTTTCATTTAAATACATAGAGAGAAAAGGGAAGTTACAACAAAGTTGATTATAAAATGATTTCCATTACAATTTTGGATTGATTACATAATCTCAATAAACAAGATCAGATCTGAAAGATTTTCCTATCATCATTCAGCAGGAACAAGTCGAATCTGGTATTGCAATTGGAAGAATTTGGAAAACGGCCACAACAACAAATCTGAGAAACTCATCTTCACATAACCTTGTGATTCTCTCAATCCAAGCTGAATTTGGGAAAACGGCTCATGACAAATTGATTTGGCCCATTCTCCACAAAACCCATGTCTCTGATTTTCAAGATTCACCTTTATTTGTCTGAAACCTCTAACGCAAAACTGTCACTTCTTATCCTAACGAATTTCTGAGTTGGAATATTTGATTATGAGTTGGAAATCAAATTTGCAATCTAGAAAAGATATTGCAAGCTAAAATAGTGAGTGGTGTTATAAAAAATTCATTAATGAATTATCATTGACAAAATCATGCATAATAATAATCAATTTATTAAAAATATAGAAGAACGAGTATTATTTACTCACAAGAGCATAAATAACTATAAAATTGAATTATATGATAGATAAAGAATGGTAGAAATTGTTGAAATAGATGTTAAAAAGTGATAATTATAATGACAAATTAGTAGCCCAACATACCCCCAAACTGAATATGTTACATGTCTTCATGGAACCCAAAGTCTCTGTATTAACCAAGCTATAATACAAAAATGTTCATCCCAATTCATGAAATTGATGGAACAAATGACTTCTCCCTCAAATAATGAATATTTAATTTTAACAATGTTGATGAAGGCATAATAATTTTCACATTGAATTTCAACTAGATGTATATGAAGTTGCAGCAAAATATGATATAAGTAATGACAAACTTTATTAGCCATTTTATCAAAAACTACAAACTAGATTTTGCTGAAATTTGGCAAGCAAATTTCTACTATATTAATGCATCTCTAATCCAAAAATCAGATTGTTTTGATGCACGGATCATGAGATATAAGCAAAATGGTTGTAGGTGACAATGCGTAATTTCTGAAATTTTACAAACTAATTTAACTTGAAATTTTCTCAGTTTGTGTATTTTAATGATACCTCTTTTGTATCCAAAAATCACAAGAATTCAGCTCATAGTTTTAAAGATATGTGCAAATCAATTTCTGCACTGTATAAAAATGAAATTGTATCCCTTAAATGAGAAAGAAAGTAGAAAACATCCATCATGTGTAGCAATTCCTCTCCCAAACTGGAGAACTATCATGTCGTCATGCAATACTAGAAAAAAAATTGAGGTGGTTGTTAGAATCGTTGTTGAAATCTATGCTTGGTGTAAAACAACATGGAATAAGGGAGGTTTTGAGAATGAATAAGGAGATCGATGGAATGAATGATGATAAATAATGCTCAATGGATTTTCATGAAATTCTTCTAAATATTTAATAAATCAGAAACTCATGTTATTTTACCTCAAGTTTTACCTATGAAAAAATGTGGAATGACATGTATGAACTGGCATTTTTTTGAAGCTAATGTAGGCTGAGCTAATGTTGAAAGTGATGCAAAAGTTGTAAACCATGCAAGTACGTCTTATATGAACCATTGTTTGCGTTTGCGAGTTGTTCGAGCCTCTTTTGTTAGTTGCAATAGTGTGGGCTCACTGCGAATAAAGTTGCCCCCGATACTTATTGTTCTCCTATAAACAATTCACCATTCTGCATGCAATTTTCTTGAATCCAAAGTTTTAGTTTTGAACAACAACAGATAAGCCACATGCAAAGATTTCAATCATAATTTTTTTTTTTTGTATAAATGCAATAATAATATTTTGTCAATTCAACAAGTTATGGCGGAGTTTGGCAATTATATCTTATCATATCATCATAGTGCATAACCTCCTCCCTCCAATGAGAAAAGGGTGTCCTCATCCTCAAAGCACAGGAAAATGAGAAGTACACATGACATCATTAATATGGCATGAAGTAGTCAGAGGAGTATGCTTGGTGAAGTGAAGTGAAATAATTATCAGTCGTATGAGTGGTTAGAAATGATCGTAAAAAGAATAAAGCATGTAAATAGTTATTATGAGAAATGATTTATCTTTTGAGATTAATAAAGCAAAATCTGACAAGGCACGATTAAGAATAATGACCGTTGGCATCAACTGATTAGACAATGCTGAAGTGATTCATTCAATGGATTTTCAACATTCATACAAGTTTTTAGAAGTATAAACACTACTCAATTGTTGTTTCTCCCTTTGGATTAATTGAATAAGAAGTATTAGCATACTGAATAGTTAGCAATTTAAAGTAATACTCCAATACCACATGTAGATCCTGATCTAGGTGGATATTGGTGGCCACCCACCAATTCCACTTGGACCCCCACCATTATTTCTGTCGGTTTTTTAATTTCCTTAATTGTAGCACAATTTACTATTTTTAGCAGTTTTTTGGGTCTTGAACTTTCGGAGCCGTTTTGAGGCCCTAAACGACGTTTTTTGGTAAAAATTCAAGCAATATTAGTAAATAGACCAACGTTGCTCTTCCAAAAGTTGTAGTCCTCGGATAGATCTTTCTACTGGAGATCGTATGCCAAAATTACGACCCTGGGAAGTTGATCTACCAATTTACCCAAAATGGGGCCCATAGTTTGGCACTTCATCTCCTAGGGCTAGGATTTTGGATGTTAAGCTTTTCCATTGTTTCTCAACAATAAATAGGCCTTCGAGCCTCATTGTAAGATAGTTCAAAGGAATGTAGCCGCCACATCTCTTCTCAAAGATAAGTTACCATCACCCTAGCTAGTTTATTTCCATTTCTATTTGTAAGCATATTTCAGTATTTTATAGTAATGAAATGAAGTATTATTTTTGTTGCATCTTTGTATGTATGATTATATCTATAATTTGTTGCTTTCCTTTTTAAATCTGGATCAATGGTATCAGAGTGGTCTGCTCTTTCTTTGTCTTTCTTTGAATGTCCCCAACGAGGTCGGGATATAAGGAGTTAGGGCTTGAACCGGTCGAACCTTTGCAAGACCAGCCTCACAAATATCGATGGCCTCCCATTGCGGATGAAAATAAAGACGACGGAATAGGAGATCTTATCAAAATCTTGCTCCAATAGGCCCTTGAGCGACAAAGGAAAGATGATGGAAAAATTTGCCCAGATCCTTCAGCGTCTACCCAGGGGTGACACATCTACTTCCAGCAGCTACTCTAGAAGTGCCACACCCTTTAAGGTACAAGTTAAATTTGACATTCCCATATTTGAGGGTCAGATAGATGCAGACGCCGTAGATAAATGGTTAAATATGCTAGAAGGGTATTTTTCTGTTCATGATTTTTCCGACTAGGAAAAGATTACTTTTGATATTCTCAAAGCTTCCCCCCACGTCAAGGACTGGTGGGAAACCTACTGCAAGCAGAAGGATGAAAGTACAACCTCACTGTTTTCAGTCACACCTACTTTGAATTCATTTTGGGCTGCCATCAAGGAGCAGTATTACCCTGTCGGAAGCTATGAGGATCAATACATAAAGTGGACCACGCTGCAGTAGGGAAGGGACCAAGACGTGCCATATTTTACCAATATTTTCCATAACCTTCACACAAAGTTGAGTATCAAGGATTCAGAGCAGCATTTGATACTCAAATACCGTGGCTACCTGCAAAGGTACATCCAAGATGAAATAGAATTCCTGAACATCTCCTCGCTCGGCGCGGCCTATCGATATGTCGTCAAGATCAAGAAAAAGTTTAAACCGAAGAAGAGATACTTTGAATCTGCGAATCCAAAGTAAGGGAAAGGTGTCCCCAAACCACAAAATAAAGGACAAAGCCAAGTCAGGGCGGCCCAAGACAACCCACCAAAGCTGCAAGCAAAGAACAGTGTCGCAAAGCTGAAAAAGGACATAGGAAAGTGGTGTGAGTTCCATAAGAGCTCCACTCACAACACAAGTGAGTGTCAGGACAAGTAGTCACTGGTGGCCGAGCTAAAGGTTTCAGAATCAGATGCACGTTCCAACTTTGAGTCAGAACCCAACAAGGGGAATGAAAAAGGGAAGTAGATTATCAATGCGGAGCCGAACGCCATCATTGCCACTACGAAGATCCAAAAGGAGGAACCCGAAGATCTAGAGGACGAGGAACACCTCTTCCACTCCCAAATGTGGGTAAAGGGCTCCCTGCTACAGTTCATTGTCGATAGTGGGAGTCAAAAGAACCTCATTTCGACAGAGGTCATGAAGCGGTTGGGCTCACCAACCACAACACATCCACAACTGTACACCATCGGGTGGCTTCACTAAGGATAGGATCTTTGCGTGAGCCAACAATGTCACCTTCCATACAACATCAAACCCTTCACGGATGATATATTTTGTGACGTTGCTCCCCTTGATGTTTGTGATGTATTATTAGGCCAACCATACTTGTGGAAGTGACATGCTGTGTATGAATCAAGGCCTCATGCTGTTATTGTTACTTTGGGAAATAAGTTGTACAGGATACCGGAGGTAGCACCACCTATTTCCATCTCTTTGGTTACTACAAAACAATGTAGTAAGCTTGTTTCCAAAACTGGGAAATTTCTTTTCTGATGATACGCCCTCAAGGAAAGAAGAAGACGGTGGCAACGACCTCTAGATAGGGCCCCTTCGCATGAAAACTATAAAT
This sequence comes from Pinus taeda, assembly GCA_000404065.3. Classification (NCBI taxonomy): domain Eukaryota; kingdom Viridiplantae; phylum Streptophyta; class Pinopsida; order Pinales; family Pinaceae; genus Pinus; species Pinus taeda. Next base: position 49,850 of record APFE030134417.1, read on the forward strand.
GGACAAGGTCATGGAGGAGTATGAGGGCATCTTCACCTCCCCCATAGGGGTTCCTCTGCACTGTCAGGTCAAGCACTCCATCGATCTGACCCCAGGTGCCCCACTACCCAATGGACCAATCTATCGGTGCTCCGTTCTAGAGAACAATGAAATCAAGAGGCAGATTCAAGAGCTACTGCAGAAAGGTCACATACAACTGAGTTCATCGCCCTGTGGGAGCCCGATCGTGTTGGTACAGAAGAAGGATGGGACTTGGAGACTTTGTATTGACTATCGAGCGTTGAACAAGATCATTGTTTGGAATAGGTACCTGATCCCATGGATTGATGACCTTCTGGACTAACTGAAGGGGGAAAAATATTTCAACAAGATCGATTTGAAGTCAGGATACCACCAGGTACCAATCGAACCCTCCGATGTGTGGAAGACTGCCTTCAAAGCCAAGGAGGGCCTTTTCGAATGGTTGGTTATACCTTTCGGGTTGACAAATGCTCCTACAACCTTCATGAGGCTAATGGATGACATCTTGTGGCCATTCACTAACTCATTTGTAGTGGTATACTTGGATGACATCCTGATCTTCAGCTAGAGTTTGGAAGAGCACCTCCACCACATTTGACAAGTTCTCCAAACACTACGGCAACACAAGTTATGTGCCAATTTGGAGAACTTCACTTTTGGCATGAGCCAAGTTCAGTATCTAGGATACATTATTGATGAACAGGGGGTGCATTGGATCCATCCAAGATCCAAGTCATTCGGGATTGGGCATCTCCAACAACTTTAACAGAGCTCCGTAGCTTTCTGGGTCTTACCAAATTCTACCGTAGGTTCATGTTGGGATTTTCTCACATCACTTGACCCTTGAGTCAAGTCACCAAGGGAGGAGTGAAAGCAAAATTATTTTGGTCTAAATCTCAACAGAAGGCATTCACAGAGTTGAAACATCACCCCTGCTCGGCACTCATGCTCACATTACCATACTTGCAACAACCATTTGAGATTGAGACAAATGCCTCTAACTATGCTATTGGGGCAGTCCTTACTCAACACGACCATCTAGTGGCATATCACAATGAGACACTTTCAGACACAGTCCAGAAGTATCCCACTTATGACAAAGAGATGTATTCCATTATGTAGGCCTGCCGATAATGGAAGCATTACATTTTGGGGAAGGAAACGATCATCCACATAGACCTGACACATGCAGTTCATACAGATGCAAGGGAAGTTGTAGAATGATCACCATCAGAATTGGTCCACATACCTGCAACAATTCCATTTGAATATCAAGTATAAGAAGGGCAGCACCGATAATATAGTCGACCACCGATCATGGCATTAACCACCATGCTCAACTCTTGTGGGCACGAGACCTCTGATTGGCCACTTCTCTACAAAAGCAACCCAAAATTCGGCCACACATACCAGACACTTGTGAAGGGTTAGCATGTTCTATATTTTCACCTCCAAGATGCCCCGTTATGCCACCTAGGTCACCTTTGTGTTCCTTTAAGCGAGCATGCCAAGATGATTTGGGAAGCACACTATAGTCTGGCTGATGGGCATTTCGGGGTCGAGAAAATGGTGGTAGTGCTGTAGAAGTATTTATATTGGCCAAATCTTCGATAGGATGTTGGGAAGTACATTAGATCTTTCACTACTTGCGTCATTTCCAAAATGACCATCAAGAAGCAAGGCCTCTATACTCCACTGCCTACCCCTAGTTGAACTTGGGAATCCATCTCCATGGATTACATGTCGGGCCTTCCTTCTACTAAGCATGGAAACCACTGTGTTTTTGTGGTCGTCGACAGGTTCTTGAATATGGCCATTATGGCAACCTGTAAGAAGAATATCACAGCAGAAGCCACTGCTAAACTCTTCTTTGAATGAGTGTGGGTATACTTTTGGATCCCATAGTCTATCATCTTAGATTGGGACAACAAGTTCCTCAATACATTTTGGTCCAGTCTTTGGTCAATGTTGGACACAAAATTCAAAAATTCCACAAACTTCCATCCCCAAATTGATGGCCAGATAGGCGTTGTCAACAGGATGATCGTACACATTCAACACATGTACAACTCAAAGCATCCACGCACATGGGATGAGAGCCTCCCCTATGTTCAACACAGCTATAACGGGCTCTCCACAACTCGACTGACCACAACCATTTTTAGGTGGGTTGGGATTCCACCCACTATGTCCCATTGAGGTTGCCATGTCATTTGCAGCTACTAAGGCAGATTCGGCTCATGTCCAATCTGAAACAGATAAGGCAAACAACTTCATTGAGCACTTCCAACATATCCTCCAGTAGGTCCATGAAATTATGGAGAAATCAAATTTCAAGTACAATAAGCGACATGATCAACATCGGGTGCCACACAAGTTTCAGGTGGGTGACAAAATCTAGTTGCATTTGCAGAAGGAATGCCTTACTAGAGCCTATTAGAAACTCAGACCACATTGATATGGTCCTTACACCATTACCAAGGCTATGGGAGACAAAGCATTTAAGCTCAATATTCCCCCATTCCTTGGCCTGCATCTAGTGTTTAATGTGGGCCGCCTTAGACTATACTTTCCACCATTACTAGACACATCCCACATAGCAAAACAACTCACACCCACAAAGTTAAATCCAGATTGCATGGAACAAGCTGAAAATGATTGGCTCATTGACACACAGATCAAGCACACTCTCTAGCAAAAGATCCAACTGTATCGAGTTGTCAAAGTAGGCCAACTCCTTCACCAGGGTAAGTGGCTCACCAGCCGCCAAGTTCAGCAGAAGTTTCCTCATCTCATGGAGTAACTCAACACAATGGGGAACGTTGCTTCCTAATGGGGGAGGAATGATCCAGGTGGATATTGGTGGCCACCTGCGAATTCCACTTGGACCCCCACCATTGTTTATGTCAGTTTTTCAGTTTCCTTAATTGTAGCACAATTTACTATTTTTAGTAGCTTTTCAGGTCCTAAACTTCCGGAGTCGTTTTGAGGCCCTAAATGACGCTTTTTGGGAAACCTAGGATAGATCTTTCTAACGAGGTATTGTGCACGTCAAATGGAAATTGTATGCCAAAGTTATGACCCTGGGAAGTTGATGTACAAATTTACCCAAAACGGGGCCCATAGTTTGGTGCTTCATCTCCTAGGGTTAGGTTTTTGGATGTTTAGGGTTTTTCATTGTTTCTCAACAATAAATAGGCCTTCGAGCCTCATTGTAAGATAGTTCAGAGGTATGTAGCTGTCACATCTCTTCTCAGAGATAAGCTACCATCACCCTAGCTAGTTTATTTCCATTTCTGTTTGTAAGCATATTTCAATATTTTATAGTAATGAAATGAAGTATTTTTTATGTTGCATCTCTGTATGTATGATTATATATGTAATTTGTTGTGTTCCTATTTAAATCTAGATCAGAGCCACTGCTGCTAGCAGGCATCTATAGCCTCGACAGTTTTGCCTCCTAAACCCGAAAATGAGCCAATATCCTCAACTTATTATTATTATTATTTAGATATTTATGCAAAGAGACCACTATGTTGACATGGTAATCAAATAACGACATTGACATTCACCAGGGCAGAACAAAGTGAACAGGCTGGCTCTTGATGAGACCTCCTATCCTTAGACATATATAATGTTTGAAAGGCCATTACCCTAGTGTGGTAACCAAAATGGGAATGTCACTTTTGTTAAGTCCTCATGATCATGGTAGGTAAGCTCATAATGAGACCTCCTATCCTCTTTGAGAAATATTTATCTTATTTCCAATTTTACATTATAAGTTGATGGAGGCTCACTAACTCATTAAGAGTCAGGGATGGTGTAAGAAGTAAAAAGAATGCCACAAAAGATATGCCTTAGTTCCTTTCTTTGTGTCAAAGGGAACCTCCATTTGAAAGTGTAAAATGGAAAACCAGCTTGATGTTGAGATAGGTGGTGAATCAAGTGATAGTATATCCAAAAAAAAAATCACACAACAAGTCATTTAACAGATGAACCATGTCAAATTTAAAATAAATATAATCAACAACAGGTTAAATAAAATCATAATGTAATTAATATGAATGTTTTTTTAAATTTCGATGCAAATTTCCAGTCAAAAGCATGACTGAATAGATGGAACGACAAGCGGTTTATCGAAAATACAACAACTTTTGTAAATAAAAACAACAGCTGAAATAAATGATCATGTTGTTATACCGCACAATGAACAACAGTTGTTTAGTCAGAAACGGAACAACGACTGTGAATTTAAAAAAACAGAACAACAATCATGCAATCGAGAATAGAACAATAGTTTTGAAGTTAAGACAGGACAACAATTGTGCAATCGAAAATTGGACGATAGTTGTGCGGTTTGGAAAATAACAGCAATTGCGTAGTCGAGGACGGGACAACAAATGTACAATCGAGAAAGAAGCAAGAACTGTTCGTTTAATAAAACAATAACTGATTTTTGAATGGAACAACAACTGTTCGTTTAATGGAACAACAATTAATTTTTGCATGGAACAACAATTGTTCATTTAATGGAACAACAATTGTGCGTTTAATAGAACAAAAACCATTATTTTAATAGAACAATAACCGATTTTTGAATGGAATAGAAGTTTTTCGTTTAATGGAACAATAATCGATTTTTGAATGGAACAACAAATGTGCGTTTAACAGAACAACAACCATTCTTTGAACATAATATTAGTTGTTTGTTTAACAGAACAATAACCATTCGTTTAAGAGAACAACAACTGTTCTTTGAACGAAACAACAAATGTTCATTTGATAGAACAACAACTGTTCATTGGATGGAACATCAACTGTTCATTTGACAAAACAAGAACTGCACATTTTCCAACAGAACGACAACTACAACTTTGAAGGAAGCAACACCCGAAACACAAAAAAATCAGAAAAATAAGAAAATAAACAACACTTTATTTAAAAACATTAAATGAATAAATAAATTAAGTTACAACATCTATGATGTTTTTTCCTACGGGAACATCAATTTGTTTCCAGGAACAACGATCTATCAATGGAAAAAAATGATCTCTTGGAAAAATGCTTTGGCAACAGTGACATGAATCTTCAAATGGAAATTAATTCTCCATTTCTTCTGTTATGAATCCATTAGGTAAAGAATTGGATGAAATTCCCTTGTTTCATTAACATTTCTTTCAAGAATCGCTCGTTCATAATTTGACCTCTTTTATTCTCCTGGAACCTCCAAAAAACGAGTGTCTACCTACAATAAAACATGAATTCGTGGAATAAGAGAGGTGATCGGTCTCTCATAATGCAATAAATATGCGAAAAATAAGAATTAGTTACCTTGTAAAACAAATCCATAGAAAGATAAACAAAGAAAAATTTATTTGTCACCTACGGGAGAGCAGTGGTCGACCATACTAACCAATGTGTTTTAATGATAAATCCTTTGTTTTTTGTTTGATTTGAATGATTCTAAAGCCAAATAAAATATTTTTCAAAGGTATATCACGAATAGAATCAAGTTTTAAAAATTCCATGATATGATATGTCAATTTTACTTAGAACAACCTGCATAAGAGAGTCATTTTCGATTTCCCAACTTAGACCAACAGTTGATATTTTAAGCATAATTTTTTGTTTGATGATGAATTCAAATGATTCAAATTGGAGATTAAAGTATATTAATTCCAAATAGAAACATGTTTTGAAGACAAGAGCAATTTATGGGCCAAATACGCAAGTGAACAACTAGAAAAAAAAAGTTTTAAAAGTGCAGATTTACGATAGACAGACAATATTTTGGTCATAACTTTCTCATATGATATAAAAATTGAGTGATTCAAATTTCCTTGTAAACTATATTCATAGAGGAATATACCATAGAAATATGTTTTAAAAATATAGTTATTTAGGCCTCCAAAAATTGACTGTCCCAACTTTGTTCCTGAGTTGCCTACTAGACACTCTGTCAATGTTTTGGTTATAACATTTTCGTTTAAAATCCAAATGGAGTGATTCAAATTGCCTTAGAAAGTATATATCAAGGGATAATTAGGATAGCAACATTTTTTAAAAATATTCCCTTTTGGTCCCTCAAAACATGACTGTCCCAACTGTGTTTTTAGAAATTTCATCAAGCCCGTAAGCCAAAAATATGATATTCAAGCAATTTTTCCAAATTGGTGAAAAAAATGAATATGAGTGTTTGTAGAACCACTATTTTTGATATAATACATATAAATATAGAAATAAATTAAAACATTTATCATCGTTGTTGATTTCCACAATGTGTTGCAACAAAAACAACTATTTTTACATAAAAAATGTATTTATTTATGTCCTTATTTATTTTATTTTTTACACTAACCTACTATGCTTTGAAAAATGAATATGCTTATGTATAAGAGTACTTCAATATATCATTTAATTTCTTGATTTCCCATAGTTTTTATTTCTTGAAGTTCGCGATTTTATGATGTCTTATTGATCTTGACGACTTGTTGATGTAGACTAGAAGAAACCTCATTTTCTTCCATAATTTCTACAATTTTTGGATTTGAAACATTCCCAATCTCAATATAAGTTTTCTACAATGGTGCATGTGAGATAGAATGGGTGGGAAGGGTAGGTAAATTTTGCAGTTCAACACTGTAAGCATGTTGTACTGGTTTATTATTGTGAGGGCGTGGAATGTGTTGAGTAAGAAATTGTGTAGGACACAGAGGATTTGATGATGTAGATGATTCAGTTGTGTGGATGATTTTGATAGGAAAGCAAGATGTTGTGGAAGAGCTAGTGAAGAATATGGATGATGTGTTTGTACTACAAGATGAGGGAAAGTAGTGATGTAATCATATGATAATCCATGCCAAATTTGTGGACAATATTGGTGGGGGTTATACTGAGATTGGTATGGCTTCCCTAACATAGGTGTATTCCATAATGGATTATGCAAGTAAGAAAATGGAGAGGAAGTGTTTTGAACTGTACATGTAGGTCACGATTTCCATGGTTGTGAAATTGTAGCAGCTTCTCCATCTATTTGGTATGATGCTTCCATCCCAGAGAAGGAAGAGTGACTATCTATGGGATTCTCCTTTAGGTAACAAGGGTAAAACACTTCATCAAATTCTGCTTGGCTTTTCTTAACTTGCAAAACATGCAATTGTGAATTTAGAGAGCTAATAAAATCATATTTAAAATTTTCACATAAAATTTTGATTTCAACTCTTATGTCTCTTGTTCTTGTAGCAGATTTGGAAAATAATGAAGAAAGTTCTATAGAATTCTTACAAACCCTGGAGATTCCTCTTGAATACCCTATGCATATTTCACAAAAATCATCATATGATAACTGAAAAATATCACCTTTTCCCATTAGATTTAAGAGTTATAAAAATTGATCTTTGATTCCTTTAAGAAGGGGTGTTTTTAAGATCTCTTTTCCAAATACTTATGCTTTGATTTTCGAAAGTTGTATCGAAATCACTCCACATAGTCCTCCAAGATTTCATCTTCCCCTTGTATCATACTAAAAATATCTTCAATGGCCTTGAAATAGTCTTTATACCTTTTCAAGAATACATTCTTCATGTCAACCCATGTTTGGATGCAGTTCCCACCAATGCTCATGAACCATCGGAGAGCTGCTCCTTTTAGAGTAAGAGGAAACACTTTCAACCTTTGATCATTAGTACAATAAACATATCCTCTACAAATTACTTCAAACTCAAATAAGAATGTATCTGAGTCTTCGTTTTCCAAACCATGAAAATTTGGTAGAGACAATGGGGGAATCATTTGCATTTGTGTCACTCCTCCTAGATCTTTGAAAGGGAATTCAAAAGTAGAAATGTGAGCCATTTCTTATGATAATAGAAGATGTTCTTCATGTGTTGCTTTGGGGATCCTCCTTCAAATGTTCTTTTCAATTGGTTAGTTAAATGGGTGGTGCTTACATCATCACTTGAGTGGAATCATGAGTGATGCAAGCAGGGCCTGCAATACCCAGGATCTTCAATAATAATGCATATTTGTATGCATCTAAGTTTTTCCTTTAACTAAAAACTCCATCATATAAGAAAATTCTCAAATGCAATATTCATCAGCATGGAAATTCATAAGTTTTGAAGCCTTCCATTTAAAATCATTAGTTTAGATATGATTGGATTCAATCAAGAAAATGAACTTATGCCTTTCAACCTCAAGTGAACATGGCAAACAACAACAATATCCTTCGAATGCACAAAGCTACATGTTTCAACTAATCAAAGAACCAAATATATGTGCGCCCTCTTCCCTTTCAGTGTAGTAGTGTACCCAGCGGTCTCAATTCAGTTTCAATATTTACAATTGACTTTACCAAGCAATTCAATTTGTCTCCATACAATATTAACGTATTTATTTAATTCAGAGACCTGTTCATACCTGTACACGCTGTCTCATAACGTGATACTCTGTTGTTGACATCCATACAATTATTATTTACACCTTGAATTCAAATAAGATCATGGCACCAGTGCCCAAATATGCCTTTAAATTGAATCTTTTTATTCAATTCTCATTCAATCAAAACACAACTACCAACCAAACAATCGAGCCTTTCGACTTATGGCAACAACAATTTATATAAACTGAGAGTTGGCTAAAATCGAATGTCAATATCGCATACCTATTTCTCATCAACGATGCTCAAACTGTAGCGATCTGCAAACACTGCTTTGAACATATTAGAGCTCCAATCTGGCTTATTACACAACTCCAGAAAGAAAGAAAGAAGAGGGAGGTTATCGACAATGGAAAGTGTGCAGAGTACCCCTGCGCTCAGTGGTATTGAAAATCTCATCACCAATGGAATGAAACATCTCCAAGTGCGGGATAAATATATTCAGATTAACATACAAATTCAACCCATATTTGTTTCTGCTGAATTGAACCCAAACCTGCATTGTAAATATATGTTAACTCACCATCTCTTTTAAATGCTATCGCTGTCACCATTTCAAATCAGATCTGCGCACTTTCAAAGCTATTAACTCGGCATTCAGTCTTCTACAAACCATTTGGACTATGAATTCAACGTATTTCTTGTTGTTTCAGCATTTGGCAGTCAACATTAATACATTTACGCTGTAGGTATATACCATCCCTCCTTATATCTATAGTTAAACTCACAAACTCAAACATTCGTTTCAGTTATGCATAAGATTATATTTTGTTGTTTCATGCATTTAGCAAAGGTTGTTTCTGCAATCGAACTATGACATCTATCATAATAGAGTCAACATATTTAGTTATCTTTTGAACCATTCACATTTCAATATATATACTCCTTTACCATCTAATGCAACAACGCTCTCAATGCTCTTACGTCTGCTATCGATCACTCAGGATTTCACAAGTCTGACATAATAGTGTTTTGCGTACAGGACTGCACTCCAAAACTGCAGACTTAAAATGTATTAAAATGCTGGCGCCCTTTTCTTTTCATTTTCTATTAATCAAATATAGATCGATATGACACAACCAATCCTAACTCATGCACAGATAACAATTTGTTGGCATTATGTTTCTGGTATGGTTATATGTTACAGATGTTGTACTTGATGGCAAAACCCATGGCATGGCTCTCAATATGATGAGAATTAAGAAGTACACAGGAGAAAAGTTCATGGAATTTTATGCAGAGAAAAGTTTATAAAAGTTTATTTCATGTGGAGAAAAGCTCACGGAATTTTATACAGAGAAAAGTTTATTTGATGTGGGAAAACTTACCTTTGGTCCATGGTAGTTAGTCCATGGAATTTGAACCTATGGTTTTTGGACCATGGCATCTCGACAGACGTGTTGATCCCTAGTATTGAGTTGATGGTATTGGTTTGTTATGGTTTTGGCCCGTGGTATTGGTTCATGATTTGAGGAAGAGCTTGCCTATATAAAGCAAAGGAGATCATTTGGCTTGTGTATGCTTTTGGGTTGAATATCTTAAGATCTGAAATATTGGGTTATTGTTCAAAAGCTCGATCTATATGAAAGTGAAGTGGAAAGAAAATCTGTGAAGGGTGATCTCTCGAGCGCTGCAGCTGCGGAAGTGCGGAGGCGCCGCAGGAGACGCCACAGAAGGCGCCGCAGGAGATGTCACAGAAGGTGCCGCAGGAGACGCCACAGGAGGCGCCACAGGAGACGCCACAGGAGGCACCGCAGGAGACGCCACAGGAGGCGCCGCAGGAGATGCCACAGAAGGCGCCACAGGAGACGCCGCAGAAGGCGCCACAGGAGACGCCACAGAAGGCGCCGCAGGAGGCGCCGCAGGAGACGCCACAGGAGGCGCCGCAGGAGACACCACAGGAGGCGCTGGAGGAGATGCCGCAGAAGGCACCACAGGAGACGCCACACAAGGCACCGCAGGAGGTGCCGCAGGAGACGCCACACAAGGCGCCACAGGAGACGCCGCAGAAGGCGCCACAGGAGACGCCACAGAAGGCGCCGCAGGAGACGCCATAGGAGGCACCGCAGGAGACGCCACAAGAGGCGCTGCAGGAGACGCTGGAGGAGGCGCCGCAGGAGACGCCGCAGGAGGCGCCGCAGGAGACACCGCAGGAGGCGCCACAGGAGACGCCGCAGGAGGCGCCACAGGAGACGCCACAGAAGGTGTTCTGGGTTTAGTTTTCTGTTATTGTCGATCTGGTTATCTGGGTGACTTACTTGTACTTGATGATCATTTGATATTTATGGATCCAGTTTGAAAATTTATGAAAAGTGGTCCTTGAAAGAAAAGAAGTAGGGGGTTGTAGCTCCCTTCCAGGAGAGACTGGAAAATGAGAGAGAGTTGTAGCTCTCTGCAGGTTGCAGCCTGCGTACTGGTAAAGGACTGCACCAGTACAAGACCATTGTAAAAGGAGTTTCTAATTTGAAAGAAGATAGAGACATATTGCAGCAGGTGGTTTTCACCCACATTGGGTTTCCACCTTATATCTGGTGTTCTTTGATGTGACTGTCTGTTTTTCTTGTTCATGCTCATTGTTTTATGGTACTGATATGCAAAAATAATTCAAAGTATAAATAAGGAAGAATTGTTAAAAGGACTAGATAATACTGATTCATCCCCCCTCTCAGTATTATTTTCAACACTATACGGGATGAAGTGATCCTGGAAGTTTTTGATGAAGAATGGGTACAAGTGGTGGACTATGAACATGTTCCTTTCAGATGCTGCAAATGCCATGAACATGGGCATCTGTTCAGGGATTGTCCTTGCAACAATACATAGAGCAGAATTAAAGTCACAACAGGGAAAGAAACTGATAGCTTTCACAAGGTGGGAAATAGATGTAAAGGAGGGAAAAGGTTACAGAAAAAAACAACGAAGAAAAGCAGACAAGCCAAAACAGGTACAAGGTACTAGAAGAAGAAGAGGAGTTAAAAGAGGCAAATCAGACTATGGAGGACAGCCCAGGGGAGAAGGAAAAGGAAGAAAAAATGGAGGAGATACAATATATAAACCAACAAAATGAAACTATGATGAGCAACATGGAACATGATAAGGACCAAGAGATGACCCCAAGTGAGGTGGAAACGGAGGATCATGAACTGTAATATATTCTCAAAAGAGAACATCTAGATTTGGAGAAATTCTTGAAACAGGGAACCACGGAGGGAATGGATTCATTACCTCAAGAAGAGTTCAACAGAGTGCAGTAGTTGTTTCTGTGGAGAACTCAAACAAAAGGGTCGGGAGGTAAAAGAAAGCTCGAGAGTGAGGACAACAAAGGGGTGTAAACCATGAAAACCACATCAAGACTCGCTCCTAGAAACCCAGGTAGGAAAAGGGGTAGAAAGAAACAAAACAAGTTACTGATTGAATATGGAAAATTGATGATAGATTAAGGTAAGATGAAAGATCTATCCAGCTACTCTTTTACAAATCTTTCTAAATGAAGCTCACATCTTGGAATATTAGAGGTCTAGGAAGTAAAAGGAAACAAAGGAATCTTAACAATAGAATGAAAGAAGAGAAACCTAATTTGATTTTCATCCAGGAAACTAAATGCTCAATAGAGAAAAGAAGAAAATAAGATAAATACATAACAAATGGCTTAATAGATATGAATTTCTAGAAGTCAAAGAAGACAAAACAGCAGGAGGTATTCTAAAACTTTGGAACCCTCAAAGAATAGATATAGTGGATGCTGAAGCATCTAGGAATTATTTATCAGTGGTTATTCAACCTTCGGGAGACAGGGAAATTTATTTAATCACAAATGTTTATGGTCCACAGAAGCCTGATGACAAACTCAGATTGCTTGACTCACTAGAGGATCTGAGAGACAGACATTCAGGAATACCATGGATTTTGGGAGGGGACTTCAACATGATTAGATCCCTGTTGGAAAAAAAGGGTGGGACCAAAACACTAGGCAGAGACTCTATAGCATTTCAAAATTTTATAAACAATATGAAGCTAGTCGACACATATACAAGTAATGGCCTCTTTACCTAGAACAACAAAAGAGGTGGAGTATCAAGTAGCCTCAAAGCTTGACAAATTCATAATCTCAGAGGATCTTATGCTCACTGGCCTTGACATGACAACAAGGATTCTCCCCTTTGGTGGCTCAGACCATTGGCCTATTCAACTTGAGGCATCCTGTATAGGAACCCCAAAAAACAAACCTTTTCGATTTGAAAATATCTGGCTCACTCATCCAGACTTTATTAGCAACATTGAAAAATGGTGGAAAGAAGATTCGCAGATTCAGGGAACGAGAATGTTTCTATTGCATAAAAGATTGAAACATATTAAAATCGGGCTCAAAGATTGGAATAAGAATGAGTTTGGCAACATTTTTGAAGCTAAAAAAGTTGTTGAAAGGAAAATACAGGAAATCAATCAAACCCTAATCACCGATGGTTTTGATGGGGAAAGAAATGAACAAGCTAACAATCATCAACAAGAATGGGAGGACTTATGCAAACAAGAGGAAATATTTTGGAGGCAAAAATCAAGAGTTCAGTGGCTAAAAGAAGGAGATAGAAATACAAGGTTTTTCCATAGATCTACCATGGAGCACAGATCTCACAATAGGATCTCATCTATCAAGGATTCTAGAGGCAATCAGCTTAACACCCACAAAGATATAGAAGCTATGCTGGTTCAGCATTTTCAAGGCATAGCAGAGGAACCTATCTTAGACATATCTTATTTTATTAGTAACTTCACAAAGCACATTCCTAAGCTAGTAACAAGAGAAGACAATTATAATCTTAATATGCCGGTGAATGAAGAGGAGGTCAGTGAAGTCATCAAAGAAATGCAGAACAAAAAAGCGCCAGGCCCGGATGGTTTCAATGTAGATTTCTTTAAGGCATGTTGGGGTATTTTTAAGCAAGATATACTGAATGTGGTGGAGGACTCCAGGAATAATAGAACTGTATTGAAGGCGTTCAATACATCGTTCATCTCCTTGATTCCAAAACAGGACAATGCTATGACACCTGATAGATTCAAACCTATAGCCTAATGCAATGTGGTGTATAAAATAATTTCCAAGATAATAGCCAACAAGCTTAAACCCCTTCTACCAACTCTGGTTTCTGTGGAGCAAACGAGATATGTGGAGGGTAGACAAATTCTCAACAATATCATTCAAGCTCATGAGGTAGTTCACTCTCTGATAAGTAAGAGGCAGGCAAGAATGATTATGCAATTGGACCTAGAAAAGGCTTATGATAAGTTAAATTGGGCCTACATTAGGAAAGTCCTTCTAGCTTATGGATTTGACCATAACTGGGTGAGATGGGTAATGGCCCTTGTTACTACCTCCAGTTTTTCAATTCTGGTAAATGGTTCTCCTTCAAAGATCTTTAATCCTTCAAGAGGCCTCAGGTAGTGAGACCCTCTCTCCCCTTTTCTCTTTATTCTTATGATGGAAGAACTAGGCCGAGCGATCCAGTCTGCCAAAGAAAAAGATAAAATCCAGGATCTCAAAATATCCGGGAATGGACATGCTTTAACCCATCAACAATTTGTAGATGATACCATGCTACAGGGAATTCTCACGATCAAGGAAGCACTAGCCTATAAACAAATCCTGCGAGACTTTTCTATGGCTGTGGGTATAGAGGTGAGCCTCTCCAAATCAAAGATTTTGTTTTTCAACACTAACATCGCTATTCAAAGAAATATTTCTAGAATTCTAAGCTTTCAAAGAGATATGCTACCATCAAAATATTTGGGAGTACCGCTCAATGACAAACCTTTGAGTAAGAAAGTTTGGGAGCCTGTGATTAATAAGTTGTAGGACAAGACACGAAAATGGACAAGCAGGTGTTTGAACTTGGTAGGTAGGCTGGTGCTTGCAAAAGCGGTCCTTCAATCAATCCCCATATTCATGTTTTCAGCCCTTCCAGCTACAAAAGGAGTTATGCAACAATGAAGAAATATCCAAAGAGATTGTCTTTGGGGCAAAGGGGAAGAAAAGAAAAAATGGGCCTTGGTAGCTTGGGAAAAGATATGCAAACCTAAAACACATGGAGCTTTAGCACTGGATGATCCTGAAGTGCTAAACAAAGTTTTGGGTGCAAAATTATGGTGGAGATGATTAAAAGATCCAGATGCGCCTTGGGCACAAATTTTGAACAAGAAATATGCTAATAATTGGCAAGACAAGGACCACATAAGAATTTCTGGAATGATAAAAGGCTCCCACATCTGGAACAAAGCTTGGGAAAATAGAGGCATAGTTCGGAAAAATAGTTTCTAGGAAATTAGAGCTGGAGACCTTACATGGTTTTGGGAGGATAAATGGTAATAGGAACCTAGGCTGGTAAGAGAATACTTTGCAAATCTCAAGAATGACACTGACACCAAAGGGCTACTCCGAGTAAATGATTTTTGGGATCATACAAATAGCAGAGGAAAATGGAGAATTTTGAAGGAAATGGAGTATAGGGATAATGCCCCCTTGAAAGCACAAGATGAGGCTCTAACAACGATTCTGGATCAAAGAAAGATCCTGATATCAGTTGATTCTGACCAAATAAGATGGGGCAATAACAATGAAGGCAACTTTAACCTTAAAGAGGCAAAGTGCATAGCCCTTGAGCTTGATTCTACAAAACCGGATTAGGTTTGGAAGAAACTATGGAAGAACCAAGGATGGATGAAAACCAAACTTTTGATGTGGTTAGTGCATCATAAAAAAACTATGACCTGGGAAAACATCCAGAAAAGGGGTGTTTCTGGCCCATCCAGATGCCAGCTGTGTGAATCACAAGAGGAAACTATGGAGCACCTTCTCAACCTTTGTATATTTACTTCCTCGTTGTGGGATGGGATAGCCTCAATATTCAGACAAACTGATAGGAACAGAGGAAGCATTACCAATACCCAAAGGAATTGGAGGAGAAACCTCTTTGATTATGAAATAGTAAACAAAGCTTGGGCTTTAGCTCCAGGCTTCCTAATATGGGATGTCTAGAAAGAACGCAACAATAGAATTTTCAAAGATAAAAAGAATTCCTCCCAGAGCATCATGGAACAACTTTTAAGACATCTCAAGGAGATGGTTGGGACTTTAATGCAAACACCCCCTAAGAACCTCCCTTCATATGCTGACTTGCAGATACTTCTCCAGTTGGGTATGCAAGGGCTTATTCCTCAGGGCAATAATAGATTGGTAGATCAACTAGTCACTGATAAAGACTTCTGGCATCCTCCCCCACAGGGGTATATGAAATGTAACATAGATGGGGCCTCAAAAGGAAACCTGGGCATGGCTGGTTATGGGGGAGTGATAAGGGATGAAAAGGGTTTCATACAATACATTTTTCATAGCAATTTGGGAAGAGCCACAAACAATATGGCGGAGCTAATGGCCCTAGAGCAATGTTTAGAAATCCTGAAGAACATCAATTTTCAGAACATCATAATTGAAGCAGACTCTAAGCTGATTATCAATTCGGTTAAGAGAATCTGTTGTGGTTCGGCTCCGGAAAAAGTCTTGAAACATTGGAGGCTTCTTCAAGTTTATCAAAGGATCCATTCCCACCTTCAGAACATGAGGACCTTAAGTTTCATCCATGTGTGCCGGACCGGATATATTAGCCAATAAAGGTACTCTCTATACTAAGAACGTCAGTAAATATAGATGGCATGAGGTTCCCAAGGGCAGATTGAGGGATGATTGTCTTATCCAAGTGAATGCGGATCCAGAAATCTATCAGAATAGGGGATTCTAATAGATCACAGAAGTTCAGGTTTAGCAAATATACAATCAACATGCAGAGGTTGTACAGGATGAATTTTGAAAACGACATTAGAATTAGGGTTCTAGGGTGGGTGCAGATTTACTGCAAGAGGATTTATATAAAATATCTACATCACAGATCAACCTTACCTTGCTCTGCAGGGAGATGGGGTGGAGAGCTTCCAGTCAGAAGAAACAAGGGCAAGTTCGTGTCTCCCTGCCAATCAGAAGGCAAAGGATGCGATGAATCGATGATATTTTGAATCATACATGGAAAAGATGGTTTATGGGTTTTCGAAAGGCCTCAATAACCAAAGTGGTTTGCTAGAAATGAGCCCGATGCCACTCATTGATCAACACACGTATCAGGAAGGAGAGAGAACACTACCTTTATCGGGCGGGTATATCTCTTGCTTCTCTTCAACTCGATATCCCTCTCAACTGTTGGATCAAGCAATGGAGGATCAATGGTCGAGATTCATTATGCATGTTAGTGGGTCTGGGTTACACTCGTGGCTTCGTCAGCGGACCCGAAATCTTCTTTATATATGATCTATTGCATCTTTAGGTCCACCACTATTCATTCTATACTACCATCAAGATGGTATCCATTTTATCGGACGCCCTCAACTCCGGAAGTGGTTTCATGGAAATGAGCCTGATGCCACTCATCCTTTAACACGTGGCTCAAGCAGGAGAGAGAACACTGCCCTCATCGGGCAGGTATTCTAATGGCTTCTTTTCCACCTGATATTCCTCTCAACTGTTGGATCTTGCAGTGGAGGATCAATGGCCTAGGTTCATTGTGTATGTTAGTGGGTCCGAGTCATATTCTAGGCTTCCTTAGTGGGCCTGGAATCTTCATTTTGTGGGCAATTTCTCCTCTTTAATTATACTATTTGTTGGGCAGGGGACACATTTTTTTGAGTCATTTTGTTTTTCGCTCGTTGGATCTTAGAGGTAGGGTCAAGCGGTTTAGCAATCTCTTAGTTCAGATTGCGAGCCATCGGCTCTTGGCCCATGGCGCCCAGAGACAGCCATATCTCTGGCCTTTTTCTACCATGGTTTTAATGTATTTTATGTAATATATTTTTTACAGATTAATGAAAAGAAGGTTCGACTCTTGCTTAAGCAAAAAAAGAGAGTACAATGAAGATAGAGAGAAGACTATTGCACACTCCTCTCTTAGTCACATCTCAACATAAGAGTGAATACAAGATGAGTGTATGTGATATATAAATTATCATCTCCAATGTCTCATCCACAAGAGTAACCCCTAGTCACTGGAGCAATCTCCAAACCAATACATCTCCCTTCCATAACGTCTCCTAGGGGTTCCTCATGAACTCATGAACCCTCGCAGACCACTCCAAGAAGAAAAGTACAATGAGAAGTACAACAATGAAAATAAATGAGAATGACTCTCTCATTCCTCTATAAATATGAGAGGCAAGAGAGGCCAACAATACAATGTGGAGCCTTTACAAGCAACCTATAATGAGCACTTGTAGGCCAACACAAGTGAAGTGCCCCACTCCAAAGTAAAACTATCAAGCTCCAAGGTGATGCTATACACAATAAAGACTATGATGGTGTAGCTACACAAGGCGTGTCCACATCTCTCCATTACAATCCTCCATAGACTCCATCAATTCTCCTAAGTAATTTACTCCATTGTATCATCTACCCCTTCCAAGAACATTATTGAAGCCCAAGCATACTTGAACCAACTCTAAGCCTTCAAATAGGAATGAAAATAACTCCACACTATCTAGTGCTTGTTTCCCTCCTTCAAGATGCACAACGCTCCTCCCATGTATGGTGTTCTCCAAGTAAAAAGTGAGCTCTCCGTATGACCACAATGAAGAGCATCCACCAAATAGTGAAGAGAACTCCAACACTTAAGGGAAGAGTACCGAGTAGCACTAAAGTCAAACAATCACTAAGAAATCAATCTCGACCATGCAAATACAACATGGACCATCTCCCATGTGTAAATACATCTCAGACCATTTAGGGGATAAATACACACGATGTACCCCAAATCACATGAAGCACCCAAAAACATGGTGTAAACAATTTTGGAAGAAACCCCAAAAGCTTATTATTACCATAAAATATCCTACTATTTCATGCTTTCTACAAAAAACACAGAAGACAAAACTAAGAGATAGTGACTATACCTAGTTTAGAGTTCAACTTTCCATGGAGTTATTGGGCCTTTATCTAAGGTAAACAACATGCCTATTGGACACACTTTAGAGTTCCTAAACTTTTTTTAGGAAATCAGATTGGAGAAGGATGTGGTTGACATCCTCTTCCTCTTTAAAACAAACATTCAACCTTGATGGACCAACAACTCTCTTTCTAAGGGCGCCTAATGGCAAAAATTTCACTTTCATTGCCAACCAAAAGAAGGCAATTATGTTAACCCATATTGTAATAAACCATGTATTTTTCAAATTGGGGATTTATGTGTTTATAAGTCTTTGTTCTTCGTAATGCTTATGAAATAACCATGTTTTACAATATATGTTCCTTTCCCTTTAAATCTCTAGCACAACACATCATTTCATTTGCAATGTTATTTCTATTAGGTAGTTCCCTTGGGCAATATTGTGTTCTTCCTCCACTCCATAATGGGTTTGCATCGACAATCCTTTATTTTGACTCAATTAAGACACATTATTTACTTCATTATTGGTTCTATAATTCTTATGTTCTTGAGTGGTTGATGTTGGTTCCATAAACCCTCTCAAAAATTTGTTGTTCACCCATCATAAATGCCCCATAATAGGCAATTATATGTCACATATTTGCTTTTAAGTATATTGTTCCATATGTTGGATCCTCTAGTTGGAGAGGTTCCCTACAATTTCTTTCAAATATTTGTTTCCTAAAAAGTTTTCCTTTAAGAGTTTACTCCATAATGAGTTATAGGTTTTTTGATGAACCTCTAACATAATTTTGATTTCATATCCTTATTAACCACTTCCATTCTTCTAATGCTTTCCCACTTGGCTTACTTGCCTTTTTTTCAAGTAAATGCCCATTTTTTTAATTCTTTGTTCTTTTCCAATTTTTTTTTTTTTTTAATCCCTTGAAAGGTTGTTAAAGATGTGGAAAGGATTGAAATTTCATGCATTGTATGGTGAAGAATACACATGGGATAAGGGTATTTCTTTCAGGTATGGTTAGAAATAAATTCATCCAATAGGTAAGCTTGCTTTGATTTTATTTGTGATTAGAATCTAATCCAAAGCATCATGTCCTTAACACAAATGAGGCAATATAAGCTTCATAGGAAATTCCAAATTTTGGAATGCTAGGATATCTTTAATTCCTCTTTAAGTCTTGGATTCACATTTATGAAGTGGAATTTTTATTTTTTATCGTTGTTTTCTTGGTCTAATTTATCTTCAAAGGAGTTGAAAATATCTAATAATATTTTAGCCTCCCTAATGTTGACCTCTTGAGGGAGTGATCTGTTATTCACAAATTGAACATAAGTGATTTTAGTGGAATTGGAAAATACATTTAAACCTTTGACTTTGCTTAAGACTCTTGTTCATGATAATGCTCTACCTAAGGCTTCGACAGTGATGACGAAAAGAGAGGGTGAGTGGGGGTGACCTTATTGGAGACATACTAAGAAATTGAAAAGAATGGACCAATTGATGAGAGTCAAGATAATTAAGGAGCATTTAGTACACCCATTAAACCATGTTTGATTGAATGCAAGTTTTAGTTAAATTTCTCTTAGGAAGTTAGAGTGGATTGTTATAAGCTTTAGCCAAATTAAGTTGATAAACATGACTTTATCCTTTCCAACTATTAGGTGGATAGACTTTTGATATAAGATAAAAATTAGTGATATTTTGAGGGTTATTTTAAAGTTATGGCATCCATTTTTGAATCAATGTTTTGAATTAGACTAATGTGGCAATCCATAAGGATAAAATGAAAATTCTTCCAAAAATGGATGTAATAATTTGAAAAGAACCCTCATACAATTATATCAACAATGGAGACCAAGATTTGATATACTTAGTAATATGTTTGTGTAACAAATACTTGATCATCAAGTATTATAAGTTTAAAGAGATATTTTGTCTGAGAGTAAATAGTTTTGGCAATGCTTTTGTAGTTGTTACATTAGGAAAGCAATGTGTATGAATCAAAATTAAAGGAAATGTTCTAGTTTGAATGAATACGAGGAAAATACAATTTAAGGCCTAAGTATTTCACTTAAGTTTCTTATTCTTCTACTACAACATATATTTTTCAATTATATACTACAGTTTTTAGTAAAATTCATTTGAGAAGTAATATGGCTTGTGTATTATCTTCCTTTTCAAAGGAAAAAATACCTCTTACAACTTATTTTTAGTGATGAGGGCTAGCAACTTTGCATTCATTTCTTCATTTATAATATTTTGGATTTTATCTATAAGGGTTACTTAGCAGGTAGGATATTTGATTCATGGATTTATTAGCAAAGTTTTGAAAACAAATTAAGTTTCCTTGCAAATTTGAGTATGACTGTCATGTATAGAGTTGTTCAATTTAATTATAACTTTACTTTTGTTTATCTTCTAAGAATTTTGATGAAAAAAGACTAAATTTGTAGCTCCATCATTAAAGAAAATGATGAACTCTTAGTTCTTACTTTACCGTTTAATACTATCTCTAAGATTAACCATCTTTACCTCTAGTTCATGTTTTTATTTGACAATGTTTCTAGAACCTCATTGTTTCATTGTTTAAGCATTATCTTCAAATATTAAAGCCTTTGAAAATGATGAACAATATTGTACCCCTAATTCATGAATCTTAATTCCAACATTCAACTTTTTCTCCCTAGGTTTAAATGATCAAACTACATCTATTCCAATTTGAACAGGATGTTGTTAGGATTTCCTCTAATTGAATGATCTATACAAATACATCAATGGTTTGATTCAAAGCCTTTACTAATCCAATCATCACTTGATAAAAATATATATATGCTCTCCGTCACAAATCCCCACCTTATCTTCTATTATTCTAGAAAAAGTTTTAATTCTATGGTTTTAAATTTATAGGGGATTTGAGCTTTAAAACACTACCAAAACATAGCATTTTTCTTAATGATCCTTCTTTATTCTCATGGACTATCAAAATAAGGTTAAGATCTCCTCTAATATCCATAAGATCTCATAGTTTAAAAAAAAATCCACTAATAACAAAAACATATAGGCTTAGGCATTTCCATATTAGACCCATAGATGGTGATAGCAATCGGAATGTACCAATTTTTTTAATATATGTGCATATTTATCCAAAAAAATTCCTTGAATAACTAGCAAAGTCTCCAAATTGTTTTGGTTAACCCATATTAATAAGAAGCACAAGGGCCTATTATGGATTAATTTTTCCCGTCTCCAAGTTTGTGATTTTTTTGTAGAAATTTCCAATCTAAGGAAATTAATGAAAATTCATAAATTTCACCTCACACTAAGCTTCTCATATCTAGTATGTGTGAACTTTCATCCTTAGCCGGATCTAAAGTATTAATTCCAACAAAAAACAACATAAAATACTTCACTTCTTTTCCACCCAAATCACTAAGTGGCCCAAAAGAAAAGATAACATACAAGTGTACTTCAATAGCAATAAGTCTTTTCCCTTAGGGCACACTTTTCCATGCATATAATAGATATGGAATTACAATAATATGGTAGAATTCATATTACTAAATCCACCCTCTTATCTTGAAAATGTATGTTAAATTACTTCACAATTTCAAATGTATGTTGGGTGAACAATAAGTGTTGGAAATTATCCAATCAAGAAGACAATAAAAGTTGAAATCAATTTTCAAGTACACAATGACTGGGCAACTTAAACACTTCATTAATATATTTTTGAGATGAATTATATGTACACACCTATATCTTACCACAAGAAAGTACAATTTCAAGATGTCCAAACCATAGCTAGGGAAACCATGAAAGTGCGATCAATGCTCTGAAGCTGAATCATTTGTTGCAACAACTAGAAGTTTGTTTCAACGTCCATCAAATTGAGGAAGGACAAAAGATCTCATTTGTGTGGCTAAAATTAGAGGAACATGCACTAAATTGGTAGGAGAGCCACACGGAGACCCTAAGTTTTGAGGGAGAACCTATAGTGACTAAGTGAGATGACTTCAAAACCCTTGTTAAGTCATAGTTTTATCCTATTGGGTACGTAGAGGACTAGTGGATCTTATGGCACTACTTTAGGAAAAGTTGGGCCAAAGTGTGCAGGAGTACACTATAGAGTTCATAAATATGGTTATAATGTTGTATCTCTCCAAAGAATTCATATTTACTCCTCCAGTATTTGGGGGGTCTGCATGACCATTTGTGTGAGTAAGTGATGTTGTTCAAGCCCAAATTGGTGGACGAGGCTTGTGTATAGGCACAATACTTGGAGAACATAGGCCTGAAGAGAGAACAATCAAGTGGATCGAAGCAGAAGGAGAAACATGATGCTTCTAAGGAGAGAAAGAAGAATAAAAAATGGGGAAAATAAAAAAATATGACAACCAAAACACACCAGTGCAAAGATCCTAGCAACCAATGCAACCACGGCAACATTGATGGCCATACAAAGGAGAAATTTTAGAAGTTGCATCCAAAGCTAAACCTAAAGAACAAGAATAAAGATAATAAGATGAATAATATCATGGCCATGAGTCGAGTAACCAAGTTGAAAGAAAATTGGACATGGATGAGAAGATCGTTTGTACATTAGTTCATAAGGAGGTGAATCTGAGCAACCTTCAACAATAGGAAGAGAAGGAAATGACCAAACTCTTCCATATAAACATACAGGTCAAGAAGACAAATATTGATGCTCTATTTGACTCAGGATTGGAGGAGAATCTCATTGTAGCAGAGATGGTCAAGAAGTTGGGGCTAGAAGTTCTTGATCATCCAAACCAATATCCATTAGGATGGGTAAATAAGGATGTAGAGCTGAAGGTAACAAAACAATGAAAAAATATATTTTCTATCAGTGTTGATTTTATTGATGAAGTATATCTAGATGTGGTTCCCCTTGATGTATGTGGATTTGTGTTTGGGAGTCCATACATGTACATGCAAGATGCAATATTCATGAGGAGATTCAATCAGTATCAAATTGTCAAGGATGGAAATTGTTCATCATCAACACGCACAAAGGAAAGTCAAAAATTTCTCTAGTAAGTGCCATCTAAGCCAAGAAATCGACCAGTTATAGCAAGAAGTATGTTTTATTATTTTTAAGAGAAATTCAGCCTGTAGAGGAGTCAATAAGAGGCAAGGCATCCTTGGAGGGGTGTACTAAGGAATAGAAACAACAATTGGAGCAGTTGTTACACGAATATAGGGATCTGTTCTAAGAGCCTAAAGGGTTACCACCTAAGAGAGAAGTTGTGAACAAGATCCAAGTATTGCTAGACTCCCCATTTCCAAATATTAGGTTGTACATGAAATCTATTATAGCAATAAATGAGGTGAAGAAACAATTGCATCATCTACTAGAATAGGGTGTCATTCGATCGAGTACATCACCATTGGGTTTCCCACAATCATTGTGCCAAAGAAGGATGGGATTTGACAAATGTGTATAGATTACAAGGCATTGAACAAAGTCACACTCAAGAACAGATACCCCATTCCCATGATAGACAATGTTTTGGATCAATTACAACAAGCAAAATACTTCAATAAGATGGACTTGAAGTCTGGATATCACTAGGTTCGAGTAAAATAAGAAGATACGTGGAAGACTGCCTTCAAAACCAGGAAATATCTGTATGAGTGGTTAATCATGCCATTTGGCCTATGTAATACACCAACTACGTTTATGAGATTAATGAATGATGTACTACGCCCTTTTATAGATTCGTTTGTTATTGTCTATTTGGATGATATACTCATATATAGTGTTACCTGGGAGGAGCCTTTTTCACATTTGATGTAGGTGTTGGAAAATTGATGAAGCACCATGTGCTAGCAAATTTCAAGAAGTGTGAGTTTGCGCAGTAGTCTTTGGTGTATGTGATTGGTGGAGGAGAGTTGAAGATATATCCTTCAAATATGGAGGCCATCATGAAATGGCCAGTTCCTATCAATGTTTATAAGGATAGGAGTTTCATTTGGGTAGCACAGTACTTGAGGAATTTCATAGCCTCATTTTCAACAGTAGCAACACTGCTCGAGTCATAATAGTAAGTGGCAAGAGTTTCCAATGTGGAAAAGATCAACAGAAGGCTTTCGAGGAGCTAAAGAAGAAGATTAGTCAAGCACCGGTTCTAGCATTACCAAACTTGAAATGACAATTTGAAGTGGAGACATATGCAAGTGGGTATGTTATGTGAGATTTCTTGATGCAGGGACGAAGGCCTGTATGCTACCATTCTGAAGTATTTCACGGGGTATTTCTTAACTACCCTACCTATGACAAGGAGCTCTATGCCATGGTGCAAGATGTGAAGAAGTGGAAGCACTATTTGATGGGAAAGGATTCTGTAATCCACATAGATCACCAACCATTACAATACTTGCAGGCCCATAATAAGCTACAACATATCAGGCATTACAAGTGGATGGGGTTTTTATAACAGTTCCATTTGGTGATCAAGTATAAGAAGGGAAACATAAACAAGTTGGTCAATATGATTCCAGGGGCACCCGCATCAAAGATAAAATCTTTGGAGACTCTTGTGCACATGGATCCATTCACCCATGATGCATACACAGTGAAATATTTATTGGATGAGGACGTTAAGGAGGTGTATCAACAATTGCAGAGTTAGAGTCATGTGTACGGTGGAAACAACACCATTGACTACCATCTCTAGGATGGGTTACTCTACAGGTTGGATAAGCTACATGTTCCTAAAGGTGAGTGATTGTAGTTGATAAGAGAGGCCCACACCTCTAAAGTCTATTGACAAGGTTAATCCTCTCTGTGGACAGAGACGATCCCTTTATCCCAATGAGTGGGTTTAGCAACTGAAGTGAAAATCAACTAGATATCTTCCTAGATTATAATTGAAAAGTAGAACGAGAGAGATGACCTACCTCGTTTTGAATGCTAATGCTATTTCGATTTCCTTTGTTGAGGGCCTCAAACTGCTTGTGTCACTAACTTGTTCCTTCTTCTCTTAGCGCTTATGTACTTGCACAAGTGATCAAGAGACAACAAAGCATGCCAAAACCAATAGCAAATCCACTAATAACCTACTTAGTTGATCAAGGAATGCCAAGCTAGTACATACATAAACACATATATTTTGGGAAGATGAACCAACAATTTTATATTATTTAAAGAATAAAGGGAAGCTTACAATCATAGCCTTGATGTTGAAAGGCTCTCCTTGAGTGGTAATCCAAGTCCAAGCCAAGAAACTCTCCAAACACTCCTTATCCAAGTCTAGTGAATAGTCTCTAAGCACAAGCTTAGCATAGGGGTGCAAATGGACATAAACCAACCCAACCTCTAACATGACCAACCATTTGGGAATGGGAGAGGATGAATTTATAGATTGGGAAAAGGAGTTAGGACTTCTCCAAAGATAGGATTAGGCCCACATCTTAAGGAGGTAGCTCATAGGGATAAGACAAATAGGTAAAGTTAGGAGGATTCAGCCTCATCTATGCAAACCCACCTCCACCTCGTCGCTATGGAAGCTTCTAGATCACCAAGCTTTTCATCTTCTTTGGGAAAACTGCCTTTTTGGGATCATCGTGGGTATACAAGTAAACAGAGTGATGTTATCACAGGTTGAGTATAGTGCAACATGCGATCATCGCGGTTTTTGTCCTCATAAGAGTGATGATCATCAAATTAGGTTTAAAGAGCTATTTCCTTTAGGGGAAGCTCAAGGAATTTTCCAATCAATGTCTTAGGAAGGATTTGAACTGCATATATGAATGAGTACATTGCATTATGGTCATATTTTTTTCACTTCGGTGTATGCCACAGGGAAGTGCAGGGGGTGTGACAAAACACTATGTAACATATTCCCCCTAAAGCATGAAGGAAGAACGAGGAGTGATGGCTGAGATGCTTTATGAACTTTTGCAAGGACGAGGATACACAATGTTAGGAGACCTACGAATCAAGGACACATATAAATATACATATCTAAGATCAAGACATGAATCTATGACATGGACACAGCCATCCAGATGATGAAGACTATATGAAAAGATCCATGGCATGGGCGCAACCATCCAATATAGAAGGATCATATGTAATCTAAGATCCAAGGCATGGTCACAACCATCTAATATATAAGGATCATCATAAATATAAAGTCTCATGGTATGGTCACAGTCATCTGTATAGTAGAAACATGTGTACAATCATGAATAACATATAACTCCATGTAACCTGAGACATATCAGAGAAGACTCAGGGTCTTGCGCTCCATTCCGACCTGAAAAATGTACGAATTCTAACATGCGAATGAACGTGTCACAGCCGAACATGCTAGAAAACCACCTGATTACCGACCATTGATGTAGACCATTAACAGGAACAAGAGGAACCACCCATAATGACAATGGATCTAAAGGTACGGCAATACAATTTGTGAATGTGATAACGAAGCTGAAGTCAAAAACTTGTGGAATCATCCGATCGAAGGCCAATGATTAAAACCTATTGTTAGGTGCGAAGGACTTGCCATTAAGGCATGCAAGCTCTAAGTTACTGAGAGGGATTTTCTAAGTCATCTTCTTGGATAATGAGCTGAAGTTGACAGGAAGTGACCTATCGAAGGAGGGTCATAATGATTCCCTCATCATTGACACGAAACAAGGAAACAAAGTGGAATAAGTTTCAAGGCTATAACAATGACTCAAACATTGTATAGGTAAATAACTACAGATTGGACTTTCTAAGTCATCTTCCTGGATAATGAGCTGAAGTTGACAGGAAGTGACCTGTCGAAGGAGGGTCATAATGATTCCCTCATCATCGACATGAAACAAGGAAACAAAGTGGAATAAGTTTCAAGGCTATAATAATGACTCAAACATTGTATAGGTAAATAACTGCAGATTGAACATATTGGTCACACGACTCTGGAGTGTGGCAGCATGAGACTCAACATAGGACCAAGGGTCTTAATGATGAGGTGAAAAAGTCAGATGAGAGGCAAAAATGGATAATCGAAAACCAAGAGGGAAAGTGATTGAGTGAGGATATCCCAAACCCAGCACAAGAGCAAAAGAGTGTCATGTTCAAGAGCGACGTGCTGCCAATATAAAGGATGTTTTATCTTCACTTTTCTCCCACTATTTCTAGTGAGTACCTCTTTATTTTTACACAAGCTTAAAGGGGATACCATATGCTTATCGTATAAGTTCACCCTTCGGATGAATCCATCCTAGTAAGTTTTACAAGCCCTTAGGAAGGAGAATCTCGGTCTCGTCATGGTGACGAGTCTTTCATCGTAAATTTTAACTAGTCCGACGTAAGAATAAATCGATATCTTTTTCACATTTAGAGAGTTTTAAAAAGAGACGAAAAGAAAACTCCATCATGTCCCTTTTCGTAATTTGTATCTCAAATCCAAAATGGTAGAAAACAATATTCGAGAGAACCTCTTAACCATGTTCGACTAAGGTGTACCTTTTTGTAAATAGTCAATCTCAACCCAAAAAATGGGTAAACGTATATTGAGACGACATCGATTCATTTACTTTAACGAATTCAAAACGACAAGTAGTTGGCAATCTTTTCATATTTTTGGAGTTTGAAAAGAGCTGAAAGATGACTCCTCCTGGAGGAACGAGTGGTAAAAAAGGATAGAAACTGGTTCCGATAATGATGGAACTTCTCAAAACATGTAAATTATGGTCAAGAGGCTGGCTAATAAGACCACTCATCACAGATGTTCCTTAGGCATAGGAAAACAACCAAGTGAAAGCATATGATCGACTAAAGAGATGGTGATGATGGAATGAAAGAACCAAGGTTCATCTGGAAAAAATCGACTGATAAAAACAACAATCACGAGATGTAAAGCAGGAATGGTTTCATTTTTACACAAGCTTGAAATGGAGACAAACTACGCTTGGATTTGGTTTCATTTTTATACAAGCTTGAAACAAAGATAAACTATGCTTGAGAGAAGTTTGCATGCCCCTAGAATAATGACTCAAATCAAGGTAAATGCCCCCCAAGCTTCATTTCATTCAACTAAGTGATGGAATGAAGGTTCATGTACGAGATCACGTTAAAGATTCGATTGGGATTTTACGAGATCTAATCAAAGACTCGAATTGGAAGGGGATTTGTTTCATTTTTTAACGAGCTTGACATAGGGAAAAGAACCGTGCTCATAACCTATTTCATTTTTTAACGAGGTTGACATAGTAAAAGAACTATCCTCATGGTCCTTGATTCATTTTTTAATGAGCTTGACACAAGACAAGGAACTCTACTCCATCCTTTGTTTCATTTTTTAACGAGCTTGACACAAGACAAATAATTCTTCTCCTGACACCTTGTTTCATTTTTACTGAGCTTGACACAAGTAAAGGAACTATGATCAATGATCCTTTGATCACAACCCAAAGAAGTCCATGGATTTAAGAGGTTCTAATCAAAAGGGAGAATAACACTCTAGAAGGGATACATGTCTAGGGATCCAAATGAAAAATCAGGTTCCAATGCACCTGGTACATGGTGTACTACATCACCTACTAGATCATCAATAGGCGAGGGCATGGAATAGGTGGCCACATAATTAACCTATGGTGGGGGTGATACTGCTTGAACATAAGAACTATTTAGGGATGATGGTTGAGGGGGAGTTGATTCAGGTCCAATGAATGTAAGTTAATCAATGATAACAATGTTTCCTTCATGCGGGAAACACATCACTCGAAAAAGGGAGGAACCAAGAGCTCCCATGACATAAACATAGTCACAGCCAAGGAGTAGATTAAAATATAAAGGGCCTTTGACAACCATCACATCTATATAGATTGTCTTTCCTCCCAGAGTAATAGGCAACTTAGGAAGGACCCCTAATAGTTGAATGGTTCCTCTGTGACGGGGACAAGATGAGGAGAACCCAAATATTTCCAAGTAGTTGAGGACATGATGCTAACAAATGTACCCTCGTCTATGACTGTGCTAGGTACGACCATATGGTAAGCCTATATTGTAATCTGGAAAGGCACATAATATGGAAGGCAATATCCTGCCAATTGACTCTAGTTAAAAGAAGTGACTAAACTACTCAGAGGGGGTGTCGTAGGAACATGAGAGCTGTTGGACACCTAATCCTAAATGGGTTAGTGTGGAAGTAGAATGGACAAAAGCAATCCAAGAGACCTTGGGATGTGAATCCCAACGGTCACATAATGTACCATAAATATACATCATTTGTGAATAAAAAATGTATTGCATGTTTTATCTTTACTATTTGTTCTCACTCACCATGTGTGTTTAACATGGTATCAGAGCCATGATGTGTGGCCTGTTTTCTTTCTCAGGGTTCATCCTTTAGTTAATATATATATATATTATATATAATGAGATGTTGTTATTCCCTGAGCAACTGGTCTGAGCTACCTTGAATAGCGCTGGCCTAGCCTTCATTACCTGCAAACTGTCTGGATGATACGCACCTGCATGCCTGCCTATTCTGCCCATGCTCTGCATTTCTGTAGCCTGACACATCTGCCCTCTGCGTGATAATTAGGGTCTGCCCTCTGCGCTATAATCTGGGTAACGCCTGAGACTGCGCACTGACTAATCTGAACGTTGCTCCTGTAGCGGCTCTCTGCATACAAAACGTCCTCTGTCGTTCTCAACTAATCTGCTGCACTGCCTCTGTCCTGACATGGTATAATTTATCTGTCCTGCTTTACATCTCATGATTGTTGTTTAACAAGAGCTACCCTCTTGCTCGATGGGAATAGGAGAAATTCTCACATGCACCTCGGTCATAGGAGGATTTCCATCCAGTTCATTTGAAACTGAAGAAACCAGAAGAACTTGAGCAGTATGAGGTTCATTCTCTACTGGAAAGGTACGGTTAACTGAAGGTAGAGTCAAGTCTACTGGTTTCTCAATCAATGGTTGGTCGAGAAGAGACTCACTTTCAAAGAGAGTGGGATTGACCAAAGATGAATTTTGATCAATCACTAGATCAACTAGTGAAGGATAAGGGAAAATCTTTTGATACCTAGTCAAAAGACGAGGTTGAGAAGTTGTAAGGTTTTCCAACTCTTTGGAAGATTTATCCATAAGAGGACAAAGGTGAATGGGATGATTACATTTACACAACTTACAAGGAAATTTGAATTTTCACTTTTTCCCATGTGCTTTACTATTACTAGTTGAGGGTTTGTCACCAACATGATTGCGAGAGACTAATGACAAAGGTCGATGCAAACCTATGGACCACACTTCTAAGAACTTGGGAATACCAGGACAATTCCAAGGAAGGTCATCACCCTTACATAACATGCAAGGGAATTTTACTTTCTGGGGCATGATGGAAGATTTTTCTTCATTACTTACATTCGTAGAATGAATTCTTGGTTGCCCCTTGCTTATTTTTCTTCTTCTTCTTCATCCTCTTCTTCTTCTTATTAGCTTCCTGATGACTAGAATCCAGAATTTCACCAGGCGAAGAGGAAGAATGGGGTGAAGAAATAGGCAAAGAAGTCAAGGGGTTAACTTTTGGATCAACATGAGGTTGATGTTGTTCAGGTGGAGGAGAACATGGTTGAAAAGTAGTTTGGACACTCGGAACCACTGAGGTCGAAAATAACAAAAATGGCAAACCAATGGTCAAACTAGGGACCGACAACGTCGCCATATAAGGAGTGCCAGCATTTTCAAAAGAAGGAAAAGGACTAGGATTCCCATCAGAGGAGATTCACTAACTGGTAGACTCAGGAAATGTTGCCATTGGTATCAACCTAAGATATACTAAGGAGTATTTCCACAGGAAGGATGTTTGTTCCGCGGTCAATTAATTTTAGAATTTGAAACAAAAACTTTTCCTTTTGATGTTTTAAGAGTCGAGAAAAGGATGAAAATGTGACTCTAGTCACTTTCGTAGGTTTAGCGAACTTGAAAGGACAAGTTGCTCGATGATCTTTTCAAATTTAAGGAGTCAGAAAAGATCGAAATGACTACTTAGGATACTCTAGGCAAAAAGGATTACCAAGTAACCATGTACTGCAATATACACCTCAACAAATAAATTTACCAAGGACTTGACGTATGTGAAGGCAATCTCCCAGAATGATGTGTTCGGTGTATCATGTTTATAGGGCGGCTGACTCAGCTTCCTATGGATAAAGGTTTGCAACCTATGAGGGTCTCCCTTTATAGACTCAATGGTACGAGGATCAAAAGTCCATGCTAGCACCGTCTAATGCAAAAGCAAATGACAACTGCTAAGTTTTAAAGAGGTCGGAACACGTCTCTAGCCTAGACCACTAACTATGAAGCATTAATGTTTCAAATTCTTCATAGATTAATTGATAAATTTTAGAGTTGATCTTGGAACTATGTTTCAATTTCAAGGCCTTAATGATGTTACCTGAACACCTAAGATGCAAATATATGACAAAAATAAAATTTTTCGTTTTAATGAAAGCTAGACTAATCAAAGGAATAAATTTCAATGAATAATGGATCAAACAAAATGCATCATGCAAAATTCCCTCCACTAACTTTCACTTTCATCTTCCAAATACCAAAAAATATCTTAAATGCAACTTTTTCGAAAGCAAAATGATTTTACTTTACAAAGATGCACTTATATGAACTATGCCTTTTTTTCTTCATTTTGAACGATTTGATGCACCTAAGATAGTTTTTAGCTTTCAATCACTGAAAAAATGTAATCTATTCTCAATGATGAAACTCAAAAAATAAGTTTTCAATGCAGCTAGTCTAATGCATTTTCACGAAAAGTAAATTTCAAAATACAAGCTAAAATAGATGCAAACCGATGTTTTCAATGATTTCCATAGAAAACAAGACTCAACCAATCAGCAAAACAAGCATCTCAATGACACCAACAAGCAGAAAATGATGACCAAAAACTAGAAACCCTAGAATTCAGTTAGATTTCACTTTAAATCCAATGATAAAAATTTTCCAAATTAATCAAGGCAATCAATCAAAACATTGACAAATCCAAGCATATAGGATGGGAAAATACCTTAGGGGCCAAGACACACTGGGTTCTTAGGAAGAAATCTTAAAAATTTTCATATTCAAGGATCATTGCTACTTTACATACCGAAATGTGCGATTATCGCTACTTTGGATAGGCAAACCCGCAATGGAATCACTACTTTGTGTAGCAAAAGTAGTGATGATTTTAGCGTGACCAAAAAATGAAGATTTTTTTTTTAATCGCAATTGTAAAGGTAAAAGTCGCGATCATTGCAACTGTAATGGTAAAAACCGCAATGCCATCATGACTGTAAAGGATAAACCTGCGATGGGTGAGGAATAAGGGAAAACTAAAAATATTCCAAGAAACAATCTAGACTTAGCACTCTAAGGTAGTAATTAGTGATGGTATAAACCCAGACTAGTGCAGACAAGCCGAAAAATCGACGATTGGTCAAACTAGACAAAAGATCAGGGTGAAAGATTGGATGGAAAGGGTCATAGGATCCCTAGTGGAGTTGCCATTTTGTTGACAAGGTTAATCCTCTCTATGGACAAAGATGATCCCTCTATGCCAATGAGTGGGTCTAGCAATTGAAGTGACAATCAACTAGATATCTTCCTAGATTATAATTGAAAAGTAGAATGAGATATATGACCTACCTCTTTCTGATGCTATTCCAATTTCCTTTGTTGAGAGCCTCGAACCGCTTGTGTCACAGACTTGTTTCTGTTTCTCTCAATGCTTATGTACCCACACAAGTGATCAAGAGACAACAAAGCATACCAAAACCAATAACAAATCCAATAATAACCTACTTGGCTAATCAAGGAATGCCAAGCTAGTACATACATGAACATATATATTTTGGGAAGATGAACCAGCAGTTGTATATTATTTAAAGAATAAAGGGAAGCTTATAAACATAAACTTGATGTTGAAAGGCTCTCCTTCAGTGGTAATCTAATTCCAAGCCAAGAAACTCTCCAAACACTGTTCCTCCAAGTCTAATGAATAGCCTCTATGCACAAGCTCAACATAGGGGTGCAAATGGACATAGACCAACCTAGCCTCTAACTTGACCAACCATTTGGGAATGGGAGAGGATGAATTTATAGACTAGGAAAAGCATCTAAGACTTCTGCAAAGATAGGATTAGGCCCACATCTCAAGGAGGTAGCTCATAGGGATAATACAAAGTGGTCAAGTTAGGAGGATTCGACCTCATCTATGCGAAACCACCTCCAGCTCGTCGCCCTAGAAGCTTCTAGACCATGAAGCTTCTCATCTTCTTTGGGAAAATTTCCTTTTTTGGATCATCATAGGTATACAAGTAAACATAGCGATGTCATCGCGGGTTAAGTATAGTGCAACATGCGATCATCATGGTTTTTGGCCTTATAAGAGCGATGATCCTCAAATTAGGGTTAAAGAGCTATTTCCTTTAGGGGAAGCTCAAGGAATTTTCCAATCATTGTCTTAGGAAGGCTCTGAACTATGTATATGAATGAGTACACTACATTATGGTCATATTTCAGGCACTTCGGGGTATGTCATAGGGAAGTGCAGGAGGTGTGACAAAATATTGTGTAACAAGGTCACAGGGCACTTTGGTGTAGAGAATACTGTGGCTAACTTGCAAAGGTATGTGTATTGGCCCAAGATGCAAGAGAAGGTAGCTAGGTTCAGAATAATATGTATGATTTTTTGTACCAGCAAGCCTAGCAATAAGAAACATGGTCTATATCATCCTTAAATGTACCTAAACGGAAGGCTGTCGCGAGATTCAAGGACCATCACTTGAAAACCCTAACATCACCACACCACTAAAAACAAAGCAGGTCAATATTGGAACAGAGGCAGAGCCAAAGTATGCAATGCCTGGGGATATTGGGACAATGCCACGATGGATAAGGTCGCTAAGTTACTCTGCGAATTACAAGACTTGCTCCTGGCCAAAATTACAGACTTAAAAGGGATTGTTGGTGACATAGGGATGATGAAGATCACCCTGAAACCCAACGCAAAGCCAGTTAAGCAGCGACCTTACCGCTTGAATCTGAAGTATAAAGAAAAGGTTTGTGACGAATTAGACAAAATGTTCGCAGTCGGAATTATTGAACCAGTGGAAGAATCCGACTGGGTGAGTCTTATGGTAGTACAGGAAAAAAAATAGAAGCATGAAATAAGAATATGCATGGACCTTAGAAAGCTGAACGATGCTTATGTACATGATCCATTCCCGACACCATTCAAAGTGAAGTACTGGAGAATGTTGGCAGTCAAGAAGCATACTCATTCATGAATGGGTTCTCGGGGTACCATCAAATAAAGATCGCACTGAAAGATAGGAGAAAAACAACCTTCGTAATAGAATGGGGCTGGAAACTCTCCTTTTCTCAAAACTTGGGGGCATGCAAACCTTTTTATGCAAGATAAAAACAACCAATTTCATTTTTTAGCTTTTTAGTTTTTCAACTTCTTAGGTTAGATGATTGGTCTGATCCACCATTCACCTTTATCTGCGCCACAGATGAAGCAAAGGAAGTGTTTTTTCCAGTTACTGATGAAACCATCCTACCTAACCTCAGTAGTTCCTTAGCTTTCTATTTTTTCTAGCTTTTTAGATTTGGAGTTTCTAGCTTACATAAAAGATTGTTGAGCATATGTTGTCGCATGGTTCAAGCTCATTAAAAAATGAACCAGGCTATGAGCAATGTTTCCGCAAGGTTCAAGCACGTTAAAAAATAAACCTGCCACTGAGCATATGTTCCCCTATAGTTCAAGCTCGTTAGAAAATGAACCCACCTTCGGTAAATAACCTATGTGATTACCTTGTTATCAACCTGTTAAGCCTTGGTTGTGTTCCTTCCGTCGCCTCCATTCTTTTGGCCGATCATATGCTTCCACTTGATTGTTTACCTTTTTGAGGAATAGCTGAGATGAGTGGTCTTGTAAGCCACCCTCTTCACATCACCATGTTTTGAGAAGTTCCAAGCTTACCCAGAACCAGTTGCTACACTAAAACGCCACTCGTTCCTAAAAAATGAGTCTCCTTTAAACTCTTTTTAGACTCGTTAAATATGAAAATATTGTCGAGCAATTGGCCTCTCCAGTTCGTTAAAGTGATTAGAAGTGCCATCCCTCCTGTATATTTTAATCTTTTTTGGACCTGACGGATTATCTCATGAAAAAGATCGAGTGCTTGTCTTTTTTCGGCTCGTTAAAGTGATCAGAAAAGTCATCCCTTTTGTATTATTTTATCCTTTTTCAAACTTAAGGGATTATGCTATGAAAAAGAACTGCTGGATTTTCCTTTTCATCCCTTTTCAAACTCTCTAAACATGAAAAGGACCGAGTTATCCTTGTCGTTAAACTCATTAAAACAATAGCGACAAACTTGTCCACCCAGACAAGAACAAGTTTCACTGTCGCTAGGCTCACTAAAACATAGCAATAGGTTTGCCTGAAGGACAAATTATAGAACAAGGATATGTTATCCTCCTCAATCTTGACAAAAATAAAGGGGTACTAGTCAGCAATGACTGGGGAAAAGGGGAAGAAAACTTGAAAAATTTTATTGGTAGCAGGTCGCTCTTGAACATGACACTTTCACTCCATCACCATGATTGAGTCGGGTTGGGTTATTCCGTTCACTAGTCATATCACCATTGGTCCTCCATACCATCCATCTTTTGGGGTTAACTCTACCAATCCATCTCAGTGTCGCCGATATGTTCAAGAGAATTCATTCAGAGAATTCACCATCCAGTTAATGCCTCATCCACTGCAATACCTTCACCCTCCATTTTTCATGACTACCATTCCTAAACCTTGTATCGTCATACCGTTTTTCACCTCCAGAAAATCATTTGCTTCATTTCATTTCATCGATGTGGGATACATTAAGGCCCTCCTACAACAAGTCACTTCTTGTCGACATCAGCTCATTATCCAAGAAGTCGACTTAGAAACAACCACTTCAGTACTTTGAAGCTTGCATGCCTCAATGGCAAGTTTCTCACTTCCGTTGACAGGTATACATCAATGGCCTTCGACCGAAAGATTTTGCATGGTGTTCAACATTGGATCATATATTCACACCACATGAATTGTATTGTAGTACCTTGAGGGTCATCATCATTATGGTGATTCCTCTCGTGTCTGTTAACACCTTACATCATTGGCTAGTAATCAGGTGATGTCTATCCATGTTCGACTTCAGAACATCTTTTCACATGGATCGACTTGTACATCGGGAAAAGACTGAACGAGTTTGAAGACCCTAGATCTAGTTCATCCATCCAGGCTGCAATATATTCAGGAACATAAAGACATCAAATGTACACAAAAGCTGCACAGATGATCATCCAAGCTAGGGATAATGACTCTACATATAAAGAATCACCAGCCTGCAACTGCAGATGATTGTTTGTTCTATGTACATGAAAATGAATTTATAAAGCTGAGCATGGGAATTCCCACCTCAGCTAGATCATGAAAATAATATGATGATGATGTATTGTATTGTATCTTATATAGGTCACCTTCCAGTTCGAATACCTCGGATCCTTATGATAAATAATTTCACCCGACATCAAAAGATTTACGAGTTCATGCTTTAGGGGGCAACTGTTACAGACATATTTGTGTATGTTTTAACCCCGTACAGAAATTACCTGCATACGAATTCTAAATCACAGGAAAAATAAAAATGCGAGAGCATAACACATAAAACACATATACACAGAGATTTCCACTGGATCTCAAAACCGAGACTACCAGCTTGATTTTTCATTATATTCCTTTCAATGTTACAATACATATTTATACATGTCGAAGCATCCAATACCATGGATCGAAAACCATCGCATCTAAAATTATGGACCGAAAAACCATAGGTAGGTTCGCCCAACCTAATATAGGGTCCAAAAAAAAAAAATTCGGGGCGCTGCCCCGAACCCCGTACAGGGGGGCTCCGCCCCCCCTCTAACCCCCCATTTCACTACGTAGGTTAGTCGTGGAAAGAATATAACACAACCCAACACACAGGATGTGGAAGGGGCTTTGCCTTCTCCATTGACACAATAGGTACAGGTACAATAGTTGCATAAGGGAAAGGAAAAGATGCCGGATGATGATGAGGAGAAAATGGACTTTGACTTGGGAGAACATGATGAACTTGAGTAGCATGACATTGAGACCATTGACTTAGAGGCTTAGGAGAGGGAGACAATAAAAGACATCATCATACGAGAAAAGGAGGCTCAAGTGCGAGCTCTGATGGACAACTTAGACAGGACCAATTATGTCATCACATATTTAGATCAGGAAAACAAACATTTGAGTAACAAACAAATCCTCATGGAGCTACAAGTGCTCAAGGAAAAACGACAAAGTGACAAAGAAACACAAGTCACTTTGACCCCTCTTGAGCAAGAGATGGAAAAGGACAGGGAGAATTGTCTTGAAAGAGTAAATCTACAACTTGAAGAGCTGTTAAAGAAGGGCAACAGGGACAATCAGATGCTTAGAAACATGGCTTATCACTACAGGACCCACAATAAGATTTGCAACTTAAGAATCAAGAAGCTGAAAGCTAAGTTAAGGTGGGCCTTAAATGGCAAGAAAGAGGAGGATAGACTTAGAATGTTGGCTGAGGCTTCCTTGGCTAATCAAAGCACATGATGGTGGTGCTTTACACCAATTTTGGGCAAATTTTTTGCAAATTTTGTCATTTTGTAAATTTTGAAATTCAGTACATAGAAAAACTGCCCAGAAGCGCAGCGCCACCGACGCTATGCTTTTCCTAGGGGCATACAATGGAGGAATGGCTTACATTTTTTGATTCATTGCAGTGAGGACATGCACCCTAGAAATTTTCAGAATTTTTGGAGCAAAATTAGTCCACCAAAATGTCCAAAAACACTCCAAAATTGACCTTTCTACCACTTTTTGGACACACAAAAGAAGCCTTGGGAGAATCAATGTTTGAGGGGTCAAATGAGCTCAAAATGTAGAAATTCCACGTGTTCCAGAAAATAGACTTGACTACCTTTCCAATGAGAAATTAGGGGCTCAATTTGGACGATGAGAAGGCCTCCAAATGTGGCTTGAACTTGGCACTACACGTTGAGCCAGTGGCACTACGCACAGAGCAAATTTTGCTCAGGATGCCTATTTTGCAAGTTTTCGACTATGATCATGATTTCTCTCTCATGGTGGATGATTTATTGTTGTAATTGATGTCATGGCTTGTAAATATGATGGTTAAATAGTTGTATATGGTAGATTCATTAGATTAAAGGTTGTTTTGAGGGCCATGAATCAGTTTCCCCTCTTTTAGAGGCAAGTTGTTAGGTAGCCTGGAATTCAGTTCCTTGTTTAGAATTTGTTGAAATAGCTCCTCTTCTCATGGATTCGACCCCTGATGTCTAGGATGAGTGGTTTTGATGTCTATATCATGTATTTTCTTAGTCATTTGTAGAGGTTGGACTCACTTGGATGTTCAGAGCTTGATTGTACATCATTGTAAGCAGTTTGGCAAGGAGATTAATCAAATTTGCAACAATTTTTATGGGATCCCTATGGTATGGAGTTTTAGCATAGTTTTTTCTTCTGTAATCATTTGTTTACATGTTTTATGTATGCCATCATCCATTTCATTGCTTCTTATTGAATGTTATCAAGTTTGATAGGTAGAATCCATTGTAACAATGCTCTACCTTGGGAAATCATTCAATATTTCATGTTTTCTACTGTTTGAAAAGGATCCATGATTGTCACATGCCCTCCTTAGCTCCTCATCAGTCTTAAACACCTCACACCATTAAACCTAAATTTCTAAAGCCTATGCCGAACTTTCCCCATAGAACACCCTGCATTTCGGACCTAATTTCCCAGACCTAAACTGCCCAGCTCCATCTGATCCAGCAAAACACCTTCAAAACCTTTTGTGCTACTATATCTAGCCTAAAATATTGTCCCTGATCCAGTCATCTTGACTAAGATCCTTACGGAGAGAACCCTCTCCCGGCCTGGTAGGGCTAGCTACCAGGCTAAGCTTAATTTGTGGTTACCCTGGAATTGCTTCCCTTCAACCTGAGGTCAATCTAGGTGATAACAGAATCGTTGCTTTTCTGGTACTTCTCTTTCAAATTTATCCAAGAAGGTATCTACCTCACTTAAACCATCATAAGTAGGCAAGTCTCTTACTTCTGTCCATACGCAGCGCAACAACCTTGTCATCATATTACAATTCAGTGTAGTCACCTCACGTAACCTATTATGCCATCGCTTTGTTTCCTCATACAAATCCAAAGTACAGGAGCTTTCGCGCTCCCATGCAATTCACTCATCCGCGGTGGGATTCACCCAATCTTGGTTTCATGTTGTTATCTTATAGACACAGTCCAAATCATCATCACTTTCATAGTCGAACACTGGCTCTGTACAATGCGATCCTTCAGCAGGGTCATGCGTAGTGATTTCTTCTCAAAAATCATCTTGTGCTTCTTCAGATTAATCACCTCATTCATGTCAGTGGCCCAATCAATTCCTAATATCATAGGGTAGGTATTGCTTTCATCAACAATCTCTATCATTTCAAATTCTTTTAGCACGCTCGCTCCCTCAATATCCACAGTTATTCCCTAAAATTGCCCCGTGGGTATTATTTTTTGTTGGTTTGTCATCCTTAGCTAAATTGGAGACCACTGCAATGTAGGTCAGCCTATTCGCTCCCAATTCTACTTCGGTAGAACATTTGCATTTAATCCCACATCTATAATTTCTTGGTCCATCTCATATTCTCTGATCTGCACGGTGAGTCTCATCTCTCTTCCCATTCTTGTCTTATGCTTTTCGGTCTTTTGGACTATGCACGGTTCTCTTGGCATGGTCCATACACATCTATTGATGAGTTCCTATAACCCTTTTACCACGTTACTGTGGCGTAGTAGCTTCATATATGTTTCCAGGAATGTTGTGAGCATAGATGGGTCCATCTCCGGATCTAGTTTATCTTTGCTTCCTAAAGTGGAGGCATCAGTAGAGCTCTTCTTAGCTTCCATGAAGGTTTCTCAAGTGTGCTCCAAATCAAACTCTGCTTCTTTCACCCAAGCTTTGTGAACCCAAGTACTATCTTCTGGCTATTTCCTTTGTCATATCCCATTGTGATTCCACTTCAAAGCACAATGTTCACATTCAGGTCTTCCTTGCGCAGCTCAGACCTCATCATTTGTAGGTTCTGAGTCAGGGGAGGTGGTAGTGCTCCTTTGTCATGTATCCTAGCTATTAGCGTAGGACATATTCTGTCTCATGATCAAACAAGGTGAAATACAAACATGAAGGGTGCATTGGATTTGTGCAATCGCAGGCATAATGTGTTGGCCCTCCGTAATTGTAGCATATCAATTGTCCGCGACCTCTTCCAGGTCCTCCTCCGCCTTCGCCTCGTTCGCGCCCCTGAAATCATGTTCACGCCATTCTTATATTTTGGTCAAGGGGTTGTGTTTAAGCCTGAACTTTGTAGGTGCAAGTTCTATTCATCATCAAACTCATAGCTTCTACAAGTGCGCTCATCATGTCCCACTGACCTACAAAAGTTATAGAACAATTTTTGTGAATTTTGCATATATTTCTGTAAAAAGTGACAATTGCTTGTGGCATGTTTTCCTGCTATTTGACAAATCGCGCACCACAAAGCAGGTGCCACACTAGGTCCTGCTTACGCTTCCAACCTTAAGGGCATCGGTCCTCCTCTTGCAATGTAATTTGTGAAAACTAGTTAGTGGTCCTTGTCATGACCCTGACCCTTGCATTTTATGCACCATACGTCTTCGCAAACTTCTGGTTGAGCTATCTTATCCTGTTTTAGACTCTGCATCTCAAGGCATAAATTCTTCAGCTGCGCATGGACTTACTGAACTCCTAAGTTAGGATCCTGCATTAGGATCTCATATAGCCTCATAGCAATCT
The DNA here is from genome assembly GCA_000404065.3 of Pinus taeda. Taxonomy (NCBI): domain Eukaryota; kingdom Viridiplantae; phylum Streptophyta; class Pinopsida; order Pinales; family Pinaceae; genus Pinus; species Pinus taeda. The sequence goes on from APFE030134417.1 coordinate 91,271, forward strand.
CTAAGGCCTTCGCCTAAGTTGTTATCTTCTACTACAATAGCGCACTCCTTAAATGTGGAATTAGTGAAGCTACAAACCACTTGCGATGTTGCCCATCCATTAGATTCATATTAGCTTCGAGAATCGTACATTTCAACCTTTGATCCCACTCCTAAGGAGTCTCTCCTGGTAGCATCGTGATCTATTTGAATCCAATGATCGACTGTGCTTCAGACTTTGGAATGCTAAATTCTCTATTTAGCACTGCTTGGATATCCGCAATTCCTGCATTTAGATTATCATTGGAGTGCTTAATATACCATGTCAGCACATGGTCCTGTAGGGTGCTAACCAGTGTTGCTTTATTTATATTGTCATCTGTAACTCCTTGCGCTTTCCATACAGCCCTTACCATGAACCAGAATTGGTCCGGATCCTCATTTTCCAAACCTTTGAACATAGGGAATTCATTGTGCTTGCCATATTGAATCACGGTAATGGTGGAGGTGGTACGGGTGAAGACGGAGGTGATGGTGGTGAAGTTGGTGACATTGTGGGTGGAGGTGGTATTCATGGAATTCTTTACCTTATCATATCGATCATACTTCGCGGTGAGACCTTCAAGAGCTCTTCCTCGTCCCCTCGTGGAGATGAAATCAAGGGGCTCGTTTCTGGTCCCTTATTTCCTTCATTCTTGTAAGCTTTTCCACTTCGCGTAGCCCTGAACATCAAGGTAACTGCATAACCCTTTTTTTGCACAATAGAATTTTAATCCAAGTATTCAAAGACTTTACGTACTTACCTCGTGGTCCTTTGAGAAAGAGTCGCTCTGCCTTGGTGTAGCTAACTGAAGTGTCAACCGCGAACTATGTAATGAATCCTCCTATTATACGATCGAGCCAATGATCAATGGCATGCATAATATTATCCTCCAATGCTTCCAATCTTAGCACTAACTCTAGGGTCCACACAATAGAATTGTCAAACTTCCACCTTCCTTGGCTATCTACTAGCTTTGTGATCTACTCGTATAGATCAGTAGGGAAGGACACAAACAAAATTTTATGGATATCCGTGTACAGGTAGCAGTCTAACCACTCTTCTTTTGATAGTCACGGGTTTCCGTTCTCCTGTGCCGTGAACTCATGAATTTTTTTGTCCAGCCAACCTTCAATTTCTTTCTTAGTTGGATTCCAATGATACGACATTAGACATCTCTATGCAGATTCTGGTCCCAGCAACGGAACCATTTGTTGGCTTATGGGGGCCTGACCCAGGTTCGGAGTTATTTAGCCTAACAAATCCCTACACTATTGGCCCTTTCGGCATCAGCTCGCGGAGCGCGGACTGATGTCTCACCTGAAGCAGTATGGGGGGATGCTGGAACCAAGTTTCTGCACCCTTCAAATGTCTGAGATGTCAATTTAGTCCAACTAGATCTATCTTCGCAGAGGTCATTTCGTGCACTATTCCAACCTTCAATACCTTTGTGATCTATTATATCGTCTTTCACGCAGCCCTAACCAGGGGATGAGATGCTTTCGCGCTGCTAGGGCAGCGAACTACACTATTTCCCCAAACTACACTACGTATCTTACTTATCTTCTTAAGAGATCTTAGTTAACTTCGCGTAACTAGATATTCTATCTTGCATTCACTTAGTCAATATAATTATACACATTCCCGCATCATATAAGTATTAGAAGTGAATTTCATACTCGATAAAAAATGCATAAAACAGGAAATAAATACACAGAAATGATCAATACTTATTTTTATTAGTACTTCCAATTGTTACATACTCAATTCACCCTGCGCACTCAGCTACAGGGGTCCGCGCACTCAGCTGCGGACTACTAGGCCTCTACGAACTCAGCTGCAGAGCCTTCTCCTACTCTACAACCTAAAACTAGACTTTGCTCCACACATCTGTCTCACATACATCATATGTTCATATTTTCTTTATTCATTCCTTTTTATTTTAATTACTTAGAGCCTCGCTCTATTTATACAATCCCACGGTCTGCAGGTCATGGGTAGATTTCTACAGCTGACATTACAATAACAAAACTAATGGTGGACAACCCTATGACTCTTTTACAAACTACGCACTCCGTGCCCACGAAATGCAGAGTCTTTACATCGGAATTACAATCTTTGATCAAAATTTGGGCTTTAAGCCCCAAAACTTTCCTTGGGGGATCCCGCGCCCAACATGCAATATCGCATTCTGCAAATCATTAATGGGCATTGTAATAGCATAACTTAATTACTTGTGAAGTTTTTGAAGTGAAATTTGTGTAATCGGGATATCGCAGCAAGAGGTTTGATCGTGCATCGCAGATTTTTAATGGTGTTCTATGATAGTCACATGGAAAAGTGGGATTTGCGATTTACAATAAGGATCTCATCCTTGGGTTGTTTTGTAATATTTTTCAAGGAAATTTCTTAGGGTTAGGTTTTTTAATCCTAAGACAAAATTTAAAAAGGGTCCCCATTTATATGTCTAACCTAGCTATTGTTATCCATAAATGGGGGGGGGGGGGGGATTGTTAAATAGTACAAAAATTGGTGATTCACTTGGCAGAACTAGCTATCTCTGAGTAGTTTCCTAAAATGTCTAAAAATTTCAAAGTAATTAGAGTTATAGGAATAATAATAACATGAGTTATAAAGTAAACAACATTTCTCTAGAATCGTTATCACTTACGTAATCTATTTATTCAACTACTTTACTCTTGTAATGATATAAATACAAATGTTTGCATCAGGCAATAATAAGAGTTAAAGTGATATAGCAGGTTTTTTCTACAGATTAGTTTTTTTATGTTTACTCATTTATCACAGATAGAGCCTTTGCTACCATCAGGCGTTCATAGCCTCGACAGGGTTATATTTTAGCCAACAATGGTTCATTATCCCATCTGAAGAAATTTTCAAATTTTTAAATGATATTCACTTGCTTTGAATCTCACTTGGATCTTGTCCCTTTTTCCTTTTTTTTATTATCATCTTTTCTTTGAAGTTTCTTAAAAGACATTGTCTAGGCTTGGTAACCTAATAATGAAAATTCCATTCATTGGTTGTAACTAAACTAAACTAGATGGCTCATGATGAGACCCCTTGTCTTATGATCGATGAGATCATCAGCTATTACCCTGTTTTGATATGCAATATTGGTAATATTAGTTTAATTATTTCCCTATGACCATGGTAAACAAGCTCGCAATGAGACTTTTTATCTTCTAAGTTTTGTATATTTTAGAATGACACTCTGAAAAAAGGAAAATTTTATCAGATGGGGTTAACCATTGGTTCTTTTGAGAGTTTTGGATGATAATGATAAAGTTTGAAGATATTGGTCTGTATAAAGTCCTTAATAGGTTAAAGATTCTTTTCTTGACTGATAAGAAAAAATTCATACTCTAAATATAAGAGTTTGTTAATAGAATAAATGTTTTTAGCAAGATCAATTTTTTCAAAGAGATGAGGTTTTCTTTGGTACTCAAATGTTCTAATTATTTCTTTTAACTTTTACTTATAGAAGTGAAAATCAGAAATATTATCAAAGATTTTATTTGAAAAGCCAAAAGTAAATACTACTTAGTTTATTTTCGTAAGAATTTGAAAGGCGATATGATACAAAATTGGAAGAGGTTGTCTTCTAAGAAAAGTATTTTTTCAAAATTTTCCCATTAACAGGCAAAGAATCCTTCTTACTTGATAAGTCCCGTAAAATAAACGTTGATTGCCCAATTTTCTCAATAATTTGAAAAGGGCCAAGCCATAGTCTTTGAAATTTGATATGTTTACCTTTTTCCTCATGTGCTTTGTCCCATTTCAAAACCAAATCCCCTACTTCAAAAGTTTTTGACTGACAGAGGTTATATCAAAGGAGGCTTTGACTAATTGTTGATGATGGAAGTGGGTTGCGTTGGCCTTTCCTCGTTCTTCTTCAAGCTTAAGAATCTGAAACTATCTAGCTTGGAGAGAAGAAGAAGGGTTTTCATCGATGAATTGCACTAGGGAAAGAGATGGGATTGCGATTTTTGTGGGATGAACAACTTATTTTCCATAAACCAAAGAAAAAGGGGAAGAATCGATTGATGCCTTATGTGTAATTCTATCTCCCCATAGAGAAAATGTCAATTCTTTGTGCCAATTCTTATGATTTTGGTATTTAGTCATTTTGATAATTCCGAAGAGTTTTTTGTTTGTTGATTCTGCTAATCCATTTCCTTGTGGATAATAGTTGGCTGAATATTTTAGCTTAAAACCTTTCTTTAGAGAAAATTCTACCATTAAATTCCCAGAAAAGTAAGATGCATTGTCAAACATTAAAGCTAAGGGTAAGCCAAACCTGGTAATAATGTACTAATAAATGAAGTTCGTAATGCTTTCTGTATTGGCTATCCTTAAAGGGATAGCTTCTACCCATTTTGTAAAATAATCAGTAGCTATAAGGATGAATCTATGCAGTCTAGAAGAGTTAGGAACAATCTCATCAATTATGTCTAACCCCCATTGTTCAAATGGTTGTTGGATGTTTACTATTTGCAATGGGAATGTTGGCTTCCTTCTCTTCCGGCTGCATTTTGATAAGGTTTACACTTTCTTGCATATTCATGTGAATCTTTAAATATCGTTAGCCAATAATATCCTGCATGCAGGATTTTGTGAGTTGTGGTATTTCCTTTGAAATTTCCTCCATTCAGACCATCATGTAATTCCTACACGACCTTTTCAACTTCATGTTTCTCCAATAATCTTAGTAATACTGAATCATAATTTTTCCTAAACAATACATCATTGACTAATTGATATTGAATTTGATTTCAACCTTAAAGCACACTTTGTTTTGTAATTAAGATGCATAGCAGCATATATGTTCTTTAAGTAAAATTTCAGATCAACATATTATGGTTGTGTATCATTGAGGATTACCTCTGATATTTATACTTCATTACCTTGATCTTCTTCTATTGATAACTAGGAAGCTCCTGTTAACATCCCGCAAAAACCTTGACCCCTAAGAAATTTAGCCAGGCAGATTTCCACATCATATTTTTGAAGTGTAGTAACCCAATTGGCTCTTTTCTCCCCTACTTCTCTTTGGATTAAAAATTGTCTTACTATGGGGTAGGGTACTATTATCTTTGTATGGGCTTTAAGAATAGAAGGCATGAAATGTTTCAAGGTTTTAAAAACAGAAAATTATTGTTTCTCGACAGCTGAATAATTTAACTCGGCACCTTGCAAGTTAGAACTCAAAACGGAGATAGGTGCTTCGATATTTTCATCATTTAGCTATGTTAGAACTGTTGCATTAGATAGATGAAAAAGTATATAATTCAAAAGGTTTGAGAAGGTCAGGAGTTGTGAGCGAAGGAGCATTAATAATGGATTTTTTAATCAACTTGAATGACTCCCTTTCTTGTTTGCCCCATTTGAAAAATTCATTTTTTCGTGTCATTGTTTGAAGGGGTAGTACAATCCGTGAAAAGTCCGGGACAAATCTTTTTACAAAATTAATTTGGCCTAAGAATGATTGCATGGTAATTTTGTTATGTGGGAGAGGAATCTTTTCTATGTCTTGGACTATATCGGGATCAATGTAAATCCCTTTCTTGGATACTATAAATTCGAGTTTCCTTCAGGTAAAGCAAAAAAAGATTTTTTGGGATTTAAGGAAATTCCATTTTTCTTGCATCTTTCAAAAATATGCTTCAGGTCACTTAAATGATTGTTCCTATCCTTATAAAAGACTATGATGTCATCTAAGTAAATAAAAATTGATTTATTAATCAGACCTTTAAAAGAAATATCCATAGCACGTTGAAATGTAGCACCTGCGTTAATGAGTCCAAAAGGCATCTTCTGATAGGTGAATGTTCCCCACTTGGTTCTGAAAGTTGTCTTTAATTTTTCATCTAGATGAACAAGAATTTGATTATATACTGAGAATCCATCTGGAAAAGACATTAATTCAGAACCTGCAACTAATTGCAATATCTGTTCCATGTTAGGCAAAGGAAAGTTATATTTTTAACAAGCTTTATTCAAGTTCTGAAAATCGATACAAATCCTAATATCACCATTAATTTTCCTTACAGGAACCATATTTGATATCCATTTAGAGTGTCTAACAGGGAATATTATTTTGGCTTTCAGAAGTTAGTTTAATTTGGATTTGATCTGAATTTCAAGGTTTGGGTGAATTTGAATTACATAGGGATCATAGGTTTTGAGATTTGCGTAATCCCAACAAAAGACACCTTTGTATGTTTTCAATAACCTAATGAATGATATTATTTCTTCTGATGATAGGCCAAGACCTAGGTGGACATTTTGAGATTTTTTAGTTGACCCTAAATTTACTACTTCAAATCTCAAAGTATAACTTTGAGTTTTGGAGTTAGTAACTTTCTTGAATCTGTCCTTTAGATCATAGAGATATTCCATCTTAACTACAGACTTCGAGATTGGGTTTCGATTTTGATCATTTTTAATTTGGAGATCATGCTCTTGTTCGTCTATAATTTGTTCCTCATAGGACCCTTCTTATGTAAGGAAATTAACTATATCTACATCGTTATTGAATACTCTCCAATTTATTACACTGTTAAGAATAGATGGCCTAAATATTAACTCTATTGAAAATCTATCTAGACTAAACTCTTCTGCGGGTATAAGCTTGGATGCCACATTAGCAAGTAAGTCAACACTTGCATTTTGCAATCTAGGAACTGAAGAAATGTTAAAAGCAGAGAAGTGAGAATTCATATTTTGGGCTAATGATTAATCATGTTTAAGGTGCCTAAAGACACAATGAATTGTATTTCTTACCTGTTTCACAATTATTTCATAATCACCATAGACTTGCAAATATTTGACATTAAGGCCAATGGCTTTGTACAGACCTTGGATGAATGATTCATATTCAACGACATTATTGGTACACTGAAATTCAAGTCTGTAGGCTAACATGGTTTTCTCTCCTTCCAGATTGATCAAAATGCATCCTGCGCCTGCACTCTCTTCATATTTGGAACCATCAAAATAGAGAGTCCAGAAGAAAGAATTACTTGAAATTTTATCTACTAAATTTACACACTTGGAAGCATTTGTTTGTGAAAAAATTTCTATTTGAGGAATTGCGACATTATCTTGGAGGGGAGACCTCTAAGCATTAAAGGATCCCAAAAATGACTTAGTAGAGTAATTTCCAATGATGTTATTGGTGAAGGCAACAGGTTCATTGCTTCCCTTAAGGTCAGTGACTATATAGTTCATGAACTTTTCTCGGTCTACCCTAATTTGGTTTGTTTTACCATTATGTAGCAGCCACATGTGAGACTAATTAGTTTCGAAGTAACCATGAATATTTTTAGACCAATCCCTACTTAGGATTAAACCATGAAATTCAGGGATATTAGTCACTAAAATATCAATTATTTGCGAAAATTTTGGATTAGAGGAAATCCTGATTGATACTGATGTTATTTCTCTGAGTACCTCTACTTTTGTCTTGTCTAATTGAACTATGTGTACCGAAAATTTCTGAGGTGTAATATTCAATTTGGTGCACATAGATCTTGGCATAATATTTGAAGAGACTCCTAAATTAACAAAGCAGTTATGAACATTCCTATTGAAAATTTCGTAAGTGAGCAAAAATGCAGGTGTTAGGGTCCCATAATAATATGATTCATAATTTTGAATTGACTATGATTAGTCTTGTAATATTGTACATACTTTTTCTTTCTGCAAAATGTTTTCCCATATTAAAAATAAAAAAATGTAAAGAGGGTGAAGTCCTAAAAGAAAAATCAAAGGACCAAAAAAAAGAAAAATATCAAAAAGATATAAAATATGAACCCCAAAAAGAGATAAGAATAGATCATGAAAATGTGCAAATTCAAATGCCACTCCTTTTTACTTTACTTTGCAAAATAATATTTTGTCAAACTTGTCAAAAATGCCACAATCCATGATGGTCAAATAGTTTAATATTGATTCATCCATGCTTTAAATTTCATGTTGATAGATAGAGAATAAAGACCTAGCCAAACTATTTAATCTTGGCAGATCAGTAGTTAGGTAGAGAATAATAATGAGCTCATCAGTTTAATCTGAGCCATTGGAAGTGATAAGGTTAGAATTAGATAGTTTTCTTATCAAAGAAAAAGAAATAAAGGGTCAGCAAGCTCAAATGCACCCAATGAATGAAGAGAAAAAGCTAGGGTAAATAAAGGGTAGGCAGAAGAAGTTTTGGAAATATACAAGGTTTCCAACTCAAATGCACCTTCATCATGCTTAATCCTATGTTTTATGTGTAGGAGGAATTATCAAAGGGAAAGGACATTCACTAAAGCTTATTCACTAATTTCTCCTCATTTCACTAAACCCTTTATTAATTTTCCCCTTCTTTATTATCCCTTCATTACCTTTCTTTCCCTAATGATTTTTCCCCTTCTTCATTTCTAAGCACCATTTCCTTTCATTTCCCCTTGTAAAAATATCCCCTCCCCTTCATTTCACTTTCCCCCTTATTTCATCCCATCTCCCCTTCCCAAAACCTCTTTTCCCTAGCGTGAAAACCATTCCCATCACAAATAATACCCTCCCCTTTATTAATTCCCTTTTTCCTTAAAAACCCATTAAAACCCCTTTATCTTAAGTTATTCCCTAACCTATAGTCCCGCTTTATGTATTTAACCCCCCACGTTATAATTCCCCAACCCTCACTAAACCTTTGAATGCATTAAACCCACCGCATTATTTATCCCCGGGCCCTGCCAACAACATCCCACCTTTGCCCTCGCAACTCCATCGCATGATAGCCCTCTGATCAAACACTCCTAGATCCAATGGCCTATATCCATATCACGCGCTCCCATTATCCAACAGTTAAAATCCCAAAAGCCCATGAGATTCATGGTTTTAGCCGATCACTATTTCGCTATGTGGCAGCACCACGTTGTATCATGTGCTATCGAAAAATACTGCCCTCCACCCAAAAGCAATGTGATATTGCATAAAAACACCTCCCACATAAAATAAAACCACCCACTATTCATTTATTAAATCTCGCGCCCAAATTTGACCACTGTTGGTTAAAAATCAAAAAAGCCCCCTTTTCACTCTTTTCACTAATTTTCGTTGCAAACACCTCTGTCAACCAGTTCTAACACCCGAGAACTCTGTTCAACTGTTTTCTACCCATTTGCAACCTGAAGACCCTACCGACTCCAAATTGAATCAGCACACAAACAATTCAATCTTCAGAAATCTTTGTTGCTACCAGAGAACCCTGTCTGCGCACCTAATCGTAATTTTTTCAGGTATTCTTGAAACAACCATAACAGCCCTGTAATTAAGATCTACACATTGTTTATATAACTGAAGAACTAAAGAAGCCCACTGTGCATCCAAAGAAACCCTTTCTTGCAAACTATATTCACCGTTCCCACTCCTCCAGAGCTTTTAACCCTATTCCTAAAGATAGAGAAAGGATAATTCAAATAGAAATAAACCAAATTATGGCTTCCTAGAGTATTCTAAATGAGAAACACCTGCAAACCCCTCACCTATACATTGACCACCTACCATTGGCTGACAGAGATTTCCAAATTATAGACACATCCACTTCTAGCCATCTATTAAAACTCCACTACTGGAGTAAAGATAAATTCCTTAACCAGAATGATTACATTCACCTATGGGAATCAAATTTGCCGAAATAATTGTTCCCACAGGTATACCTGTTCCCAAAAATCATCCATTTCTACCAAGCTTGCTATATCCTAATTCAAAAAGCCATATTCTCTCCTGACCAACAGATTTTATTCACCATTACTGCAGAGTCAATAAATCAAATGTTGTAGGTCTAACCAGCCCAAATGAAACCCCATTTTCCATTGAAAACCGACTTGAACTTTACATAATGTTGGACCTTCCCAGTAGGGCTCAAATATTTCAGACTTTCATCCTAGAAGAGTCTCATACTCCTACAGACAATCCTCCATACTCTCCCACCATTTTCTCTGAGAGCGCAACATAAATTGTAACCATTTTGTCTTGTATCCTTGGGTATATTACTGATGAATTTGTAGATGAAACTGTACTTTCTTTCCTCTCTATTTTTTCCTAGGAAAGACTTCAGCTACAATTTTCAATTTTGCCCAGTTCTTTGCAGAAAAAATCCATGATCAATTGATCAAACTTCCAAATGAAAGAGTATTCAAATACTCTTTAGTATTGTTCCACATGTTCCTATATTTCCAGTCGGAAAAGTTTCCAGTCAGCATCCAAAAATTGGACACTGAGGGCCAACCAAGACCTGTCATCTTTTGGACACCATCGATCCAAAAATATTCCACTTTTTTTAGTTATAAGGAGTTCATTGATTCCTTTGTTCATCTAATTGTAAATATGCTAACCAGTAGAAATCAACCAAGGATTAGTGATGAGATAAAAACAGTTTTGTAGCTGTCTAAAAATAGTAGAGTAGAAGATTGGTATCTATACCAGGACCACATTGAAATCAGGCTATATGGATGTCATCTCACTCCCTACAAGCTTCCTAGATATCTCCCCATGAGAATATTTACATTATAATATTTCAGGCAGATCATAAACTCAAATGATGTCAATTTTCTATCAGCTAGGAAGAAAACACAGTTCAAGATAAAAAAAACCAGTTGGGCCCTTTTATTTGTAATAATAGGGAAGTTGGACAAGAAGCTGAGAAAATTTTATAGCAAATGAAGTTCAGTAGCAGTTTCATGTGGCAGTATAACCCTAATGGAGTCATAAACAAATTAAGTATCAAATTCAAATTAAGCCCTTTCATGCATGAGTCCAGGCCAGACATTAAAAAATATGCCAACCAATCAGAGTGGTTGGAAAATACCTTAATAGATGTGGAAAAGCAGATAGATACTAGTTCCTTTCTGCATATTCCAGCCCTATAGGAACAAATGGGTATTAGTCCCATTCTATAGACTCCAGCCATGCAGGACAAAAATGTAAAAAGAACCAGGGATGAAGGTTCTAGCTCTAAAATGGATACTACATATGACATGATTGAAATCATGTACAGGAAGAAGCCCAAGATTAATCCTATAAATGAGAAAGAAGAGACCACTGAGATAGTTGAAATCATTGATACTAACATAATAGGTAAAAATAATATAGCTCTAGCAGTTTCAGAGGAAACTCATCAACCTTCCACCTCAAATACTCAGATTATTGAAAAATAGCTTAGTATTGACGTCTCTTCATCCAGCAAACCAGTGGATAAAGAGAAAGATATAAAAGAGAAATACAAAGAAATCAAGTTGAGGAATGAGGCATTGAAGGCTGAAACATATGCCCAATACTTCAAACAGACTCCTAGCAACCAAAAGAGGTTGATGTCAGCTTTTGACATTAAAACTGGTGAAATGCAAATGACCTTTTTGCAGCCTACAACCCAACAGCCTAAAACATCAACAGATTATAGGAAGACAGGGTTTGAATTTTTGGCTAGGGATGTTCACCCTATTGATCAAATTGAATTTCATAAGCAGGCAGGTGAAATGATTCACTCAACAATGACTAACAAAGCAATAATTGTGCAGAAAATTCAAAATTCTCTAGACAACATCACTGTTAGGACCTCACATTGTCTCTTTCTCACTATACATTTTGTTATAATGTCACCCTTTTCAACCCATATTTGAAATTCCTTGTTAGTGTTTTGACTTTCAATTATTCCAAAGGTATGCAGTGATTCTTCTCATCACTATATGTTTAATTATTTAACATATAATCATGTTGTATTCATAATTAATATTTGAATCGATTAGTTGCTGAACAATTAAAGAATGATGTGCAGCCCGCGTTGCTGAAACTGCCTGGAGTTGGCGGGACTATTTTTGCAGTTGTTGAAATAGCAAGAACGGCACGCAAATCTCGAAGCTGAAATAGTTGAGATTTGCATTCCAAATTTGACAGCAACAGAGGAACCAGATTGATCACTGAGGATGCTGTTACAGTGGATGTAACGTCCGTAATCTAAAGACAGTATTATTGTAACAGCATTTTGTTGATGGGGAAACTGATTTCCCTATTTTTGTATAATGGGTTGAAATAATGTAAATCTTTTGTAACAGATGTCTCCTCTTTATAAATAGGAGACATCTACATTAGAAGGGGGATGAACATACCACAGGAAAGGCTCAGTTGAAGGGACAGGACTAGAATTTTTTCTTTCTGTAACATGATATATTGATGGATGAATAAAACTCTTGTTATGAACATTTTTTTCTAAGTTCTCGTCTCATGGGGAATCTTGTGAGAAGGACAGGGCCCACCTTCATCACAAGATTCACCCATTATATTTCTGCAATGTTTTAAGTCTGATTTTTATTCATACCTTGTTAACAAGTACTGTTTTCTGGATGTTGTTTTACCGTTGCTGAAACTCTATCCTTTTATTAATCGATTGTTGCATTGGTCAAAGTTATTTCATGAGTGTATCACTGGTGATTAAGTTTACAGAGTGAATTGGCGAGCTAGATAAACAGAGGCAGGTGCTGAAGGTTCCCGCTCCGGGGATAGGGTCCTGATTCTCGTTTATAGCATAGCCATTGTTTTCCTTTGTAGATTCATTTCTTTCTGTTGAATTATTCCTTGAATGAAATTAAGCATTCCTTGATAAGATATCCACAATAGAGTATAATTGTTGTAACACAGAGTGGAGCTTCAGTTGTTAAAGTAAGGTGTGATTTGTTGTACTACAACTTTTAGTGCTTTTAAGATTGAGTACATATAGTACATAGTTGCCTTTGAAATAATCAGACTTCCCTGGGTTGAAAATTTATGTAGCACTTTAATCAGCAATTAAAGTGACCAACATTTTGGCACCATTGCGTGGGAAGGCGACCGTAGATTTTAAGAGCATTAATGATTTTCTTTTAGATGTAAAGCATGCATGAGAGGACGCAAGAAAACTAATCCTACAGGTGGCAAGAGCAAAGGCAGAGGAGGAAGGAAAACTTTCATTGACGACATTATTTTAAAAGTTGAAACCTCTCAGAGGTTAAGCTCTCGGAGGCCACAGACTCAGCACTCTCTCCAAACAGACTACGAAACGGAGGAAGTAGTGGGACCTGAAAGGGCCGAAGAGACAATTAAACAAACTGAGGAGTCAGTGGAAGACATTGAAGAACCAATAGAAGATATTGAAGTTGAGGAACCAGTTCAGAATATTGAAAGCCCAACAGAAAGCGCTGAAGACCGGGAAAGTGTAAGAGGGGAACAACCAATGGACAGAAACAATGAAGGACTCTTTGGTGGGGGATGAAGAGATGGAATAGGCGAGAATTCTCTGTCCACCTTGGAATTTCCTATTGAGGATCTTCCCATAGGGGCAACTCCTATGAAGAACATCCCACTCTCAGCCCTACCTAACTTCCATGGTTTATCATCTGAAGACCCTGATGAATTTATATTTGAGTTTGATATATTACGTAGAAGTTATGATTATGTTACTAATCCTCAAAAGTTAAAGTTATTTCCAGCAACATTAAAAGGAAATGCACTAAGATGGTTCATGAGCCTGGGAGGACATGTGATCACAACATGGGAGCAGATGAAGGAGAAGTTTCTAGCCAAATATCAAGACTATTTCCAGACAAGAGAAAGAAAGGAGGAACTATTTAAGATGGTTCAGAAGGAGGACGAAAATCTGGAGGATTTCGTGGAGAGATTACAATATAATTTGCAGAGATCTGATCACCCTAATATGAGTAAGGATATTTTCTTAAGACAATACTATTGAAAGGGATACAGGATGACTATTTAGACATGCTGAATATGCTTAGTAAAGGGGATATATCTAAGGAATCATATGATGAGATTGTCAACCTCTGTAAGAGATGTTCAAGAGGAGCAGTAAACAGACCAAAAAGCAAGGACAATACATATTCAAGAGTCCAAAAATCAGTTAGTGGGGGAGCAACAAGAGCCGAAATAGGTAATTTACTTGAAGAAATTAAAACTGAAATGTTAAGCTCTTTTGCTTCACAAATTGATACCTTGCAGGTTAAAAAGAAGCAGGCAGAGGCAGAAGCTGCTTTGGCCATTTTCTGCCCTAAATGCAGAGAAAAACACCCACTGAGGGAATGCCCATTGGACAAGGTACCAATTTGCACCATTTGCGAGAAGGACCATGAGACTCAACAATGCCCTTCTTTACCAGGAATAAAAGCAGCACTCCAACCAACTGAAGAAGAAGTGGAAGCAGTTTATTTGCTGACACAGAGGAGGCAATGGCAACCATGAGGACAAGGTATGAATTCTAATATGACATTTAATCATTGGAATAATTATCCTCGTTTTCAAGCAAATTACCCGCCCTTCAATCAAATGCAATACCCACCCTTCAACCAAATGAACTTCCCACCCATGCAACAAACAAATCCTCCCTTTATGGATCCTACAATGTGGAATCCTTGGTCTCTACAGCAATCTTATTTGAATCATTGGAACCCAGGCTGGACAGCTCAGCAAATCCCATTTCCAAACCAATTCCCTCAATATCAGCAATCTCTCTCTCTGCCATCAAATGCTCCATCAAATAACCAAACAATGAGACCCCAGCTGCCTATACAACCAAACCCCAATCCTAATAATAATAATAACAAAGTTGTGCAAGTCATTGATATTCAGAACTAGCATATTTTCTTTGTGCAATGTAATGACATTCATTTGCGGTCTGGGAGAATAGTTGATCATATTATTGATGATATTACTTTTTCTGACTCTGATAAAGAAGAGACAGAAAAAAAGATAAATCAGCCAATAAGGGTGTTGAAACAGTTGAGCCACCCTCTAATAAAACTACTGAAATAGCAGAGCCACTATTCCCTGAGCATCTAGCTCTCACTAAGACACTTGAGCCGTCTGCTTTTAACCTTCTAGGGAATTGCAAAATCTGTATGTTAAAATTCCACTCTTGCAAGCACTTAGAGATGTACCAATTTATGCTAGAACTGTTAGAGACATTTGCATCAAGAAACCTGGAAGAAAAGCTAAGGATCCCCTTACAGTTCATGTGATGGGTGATCTAGTTACTTTAATGACGAGAAAAACCCCTCCTGTAAAATATGGTGATCCTGGTCATCCTACAGTTACAGTACAGGTTGGAAAAACTTTTGTTTCCAGAGTTTTGGGAGACTTAGGTGCTGCCATAAATACTTGATACTGCACAGTTATTACAGCTGAAGAATGTAATTAGAGAGACACCAACTATCCTAGAGCCAGCTGATCGTTCCACCATCAAACTAGAAGGGGTTATTGAAGACCTAATCATTTCAGTCGAATCTTGGAACTACCCAGTTGACTTTGTTGTGTTACAAACTAAAACAAAGTTGGGGGGGCATCCACTAATTTTGGGGAGACCCTGGCTGGCTACAGCAGATGCCTTCATCAGTTGTAGATCAGGCTCAATGACAATTTCTAATGGAAGTGAAACTAAGTAGCTCACTCTCTACCCTCATGCTACACCTATGATTAACAATGATAATTTTGTATGGTTACACTATGAGGATGATGATACCCAACCCATTTTAACTATTGGACAAGCCTTAAGTTTTAAAGACACCATCGAGGATGAATTAATTAATAACTTTATTTCTGAACCCTCCTCGGTTACCTCTGAAACTTATGATCAATTAACTGCAATTTTGGAACCTGAATCACAACAACACCTTAAATATGAAAATTTATCTCAAACATCAACTGATATCTCTTCTAAGAGTATAACAGTAGAAAGTGAGCCTGGCAAAACATTGAATATAAATCCTAACTTGACAGATGTTGAAACACAACAGTTAATGAAGTTACTTCGTGAAAATAAGGAAGCATTCGCATGGGACTACACAAATATGAAGGGGATCTCTCCTTAATTATGTACTCATCGTATCTATATTAAGGAAGGGTCTCGACCAGTCTATCAACCCCAGTGAAGAATGAACCCCAATTTGAGGGAAATTGTTAAAGAAGAACTTCAAAAATTTCTTAATGCAGGGTTCATATACTCTATATCTGACAGTGAATGGGTTTCTCCATTAGTAATAGTACCTAAGAAAAATGGGAAATGGAGAGTGTGTGTGGATTATAGAGCTCTAAACAAAGCTACTCAAAAAGATCATTTCCCCTTACCATTTATTGATCAGGTGCTAGACAGTTTGTCAGGAAAGAAATTATTTTCCTTTCTAGATGGTTTTAGTGGATATAACCAGATCAAAATTGCACCCCAAGACCAAGACAAGACCACTTTTACTAGTCCATGGGGAACTTTTTCCTATAAAAGTTCTTCCATTTGGACTATGTAATGCTCCAGCAACATTTCAACGAGTAGTGATAGGAATTTTTTCTGACATGCTTAGTGACTCCTTGGAGATATTTATGGATGACTTTACTCCTTATGGTGCGACTTTTGAAGATGCATTACAAAACCTTGAGAAAGTACTTAAACGTTGTATAGAAGCTCATCTTGCTTTAAGTACTGGAAAATTTCATATGATGATGAATCAAGGAATTGTATTGGGACACTTCATTTCATTCCTAGGGATTCAAATTGATCTATCTAAAGTGCAGGTAATTCAAACCCTTCCTATCCCCAAAACACAAACTGATGTAAGAAGTTTTTTAGGACATGCTGGGTATTACAAAAGATTTATCAAGGATTTTTCTAAAATAGCTTCTCCTTTGTTTGAGTTACTTACGAAAAATGTTGAATTCAAGCGGACTGATGATTGCCAAAAAGCATTTGATGAACTTAAGCATTAGTTGTTTGCAACTCCTATTTTAAGAGGACCTGATTGGGCACTGCCCTTTCATATATCCTCTAATGCTTCAGATACGATAATTGGAGCTGTCTTGGGTCAAGAAGAAAACAATCTTCCTTATGCTATTTATTTTATTAGTAAGAATATGACCCCTGCTGAACTTAATTACACAGTTACCGAAAATGAATTTTTAGCAGTCATTTATGCTATTAATAAGTTTCGACATTATATTACTGGTTACTCTACTTTTGTTCATACTAATCACTAGGCCATTAAGTATTTAATGAATAAATCTGTTACAAATTCTCAAGTTACCAGATGGTTATTATTACTACAAGAATTTGATATTACAATTGTAGATCGACCAAGTAAAGAAAATGCAGTTGCTGATTTCCTTTCTTGGATAAAAACTGATGATAATACTCTAGTAGATGATTCATTTCCTGATGAATACTTATTTGTAGTATCTGCTCACTCACCTTGGTATGCATACATTGCCAATTATTTAGTTGCAGGAAAGCTACCATCACACTTGTCACATAGAGAAAAAAGAAAAGCGTCCAACAAAGTGCTCGGTACAGCTGGATAAGTGGGTGTATTTTTCACACCGAACTAGACCAGGAAATTCGGAGATGCATTAGAAAAGATGAGGTTTATGATATATTGAAGGCTTTTCATGATGGCCCTTGTGGAGGGAATTTTGTTAATAAGTGAACATCACATAAAGTTCTCAGAATGGGTTACTATTGGCCCTCACTTTTCAAGGTGTTAGCACCTAAATCTGCCTTAGGCTGAAGAAAGGCAAAATTCAGGGTAACCACAAACCACGCTCAGTCTAGTAGCTAGCCCTACCAGAACAGGAAAGGGCTCTCTCCTTGTCACGCTCAGTGAATAAATAAAAGATATGGTCGGAGGTGACTTACAGTGAATATTGATTTTAGGCTAGGTAAATAAATATGGAAACAAGAAGCAATTTTTTATAAATGACTGAGTTTCTGGGATATATGGGACCAACGAACAGTATGAGCAGACAATTTAACACAAAGGCATAGATTACTTCATGAGGGAAGACAGGCGGAAAGTCTATCAATTAAATTTGAAATAATGCAAAACGAAAAGATTGCTTAGGAGGGTGAAAAGGGCATAAATACATAAATCCTTTTCAACAAAAGAAGAACATAGAATGTGAAACTTTCCCACAGGCAGAGCAACAAACATGAACTCTACCTTATCCTACTTAGAAAATTTCACTAGAAATGAATATGAATGAACTGTGAAACATAACGAAATACATATGAAACAGAAAGAGAATACATTTGCTACACTCACACCACATGAATCTCATGAACCAGAGCTGCTGCCTTTCATTAATTCTCTGTCAAAATATACAATGAGTAACTGATTTTCTCTCCCACAGTCTCCCAGAAATTACAACCAACCCTTTGCAAATGGTTTTACATACAATAAATAGACTTTTCCATTAGGAAATGGAATGACCCACAGCTAGGGAGTTTTTCAAATCATTACAAATTGGAAATGGAAATCCAACCATTAGTGACAGGTGCAGCATTGCAAAAATGACAAATTGCTTGGGTGACTGTTCGCCTTCCTTTGCCACTTGGATAGAAGCCTAAATTTAGTGAAAATACTCTTTAAACTTTGCCTTATGTGCTGAAAAAAGTGTAGTGTAAATGAGCGAGCCCACTTGGAGAAAATCGCAAATCGAAATTTTGCAGAGCGGAAGTAATTTTGGCCTTTGGGTCTATATGCACCGTGCCAATTTGGAGGTGATTTTGAGGTACCTGCTAGAGTCCAAATTGTTCCCAAGTGTGCTTGTTAGAAATCCCTGCCTAACTACTTTCCAACCCAAGTGGAATTTCTGAATTTGGTGCTCATTTGCCCCTCCAAAACTTCAATCTTCCAAGACTGCTTCCTGTGTGTCAAAATAGGGGCAGAGAAGTCATTTTTTGAGTGTTTTTGACCTCCTGGGGACTCAAAACTGGCCCAAACTTCTTTTCCATGCACCAACAGTCATGATTTTTCATGATGAATCCAAAAATGCAAACCATTTGTGATTTGGAGTTCCAAATCCTAAGTGTCGCGCCACTGGCGCGGTGCACAGGAAGAAAAACCCTGTTTTGTGCCCAAAATTTTGTCAAATGACCAAAATTGCCCCAAAGTTTTTGAAATTTGGGCTGGAGGTTCTCTATGAAGTTCTATGCTGGGCCATAGATGCTTCAGCCAAGATTCGGAGTTGATCTTGCTCTTTTTGCCTCTTTTGTCTTTTTGTCACTCTCCTCAATTTCACCTTCAAACTCCTTATCCGAGCCTTTGAACTCATGTTTTGTGCCCTGTAGTGATAAACCATCCGCCTCAATATTGTTTTGTCCTTGTTGGCCTTCTCTAGCAGTCTCTCAAGGTGAATTTTGATCTGCTCGAACCAAGACTCTCGGTCATTGTTAATCTCTTAATCTAATGGAGTGAGCTCAATCCTCCTATGTTGGGCAGCTTGGCGATTCTTGTGGATGTTTTGCAGCTCCATGATCTCATGCTGGTCTTCAAGTTGTTTGTTCCTCTACTCCAAATACCTGATAATCCACTTAGCCCTCTCCAAATTGAGAGACAAGGCTTGGATCTCCATTTGCTGCTCCTGGATAGTCCTCCTAAGTTTGGCACTCTCCACATCTGTATCATCATCATGAATGAGGATGAAGTTGGCCTCTTGTTCACCGATGGCCCCTCGTCATGCATGGGCCTCTTGCCCTTGTCTTGTACCTGTGTTGCTGATGTTGGAAGCGAGGCCCCTTCCACCCCGGGTGGAGATAACACTCGCTTTGCAGCTGCAAACAAATGTCTACTCCCTCTCTAATAGGTGATTAATACTGGCATACTAGTGGTCTCATGGTGCTCATACTGATGAGAAGGACCGCCTATCTCATGTTCAACCTCTGATAATACCTATGAAGTGCTGAAGAGGTCACGGGACATGAAATCATCCCAAGTAATTCCCTGCAATCCCAGCTGATGAACCACCAAAATCTTAATAAGAGAAAAAAGATAAACACTGTTAAGTTGCTGCTGAGGTGTCTTGTGCTGCATGAAGGTGGTCATCCTCTATATGTTCCTACAAATGAAATATGGGATGTTCATCATCTGTACCCTGGTAAAATGCATGAGCAACCTGATGTCATAGGCATATAAATGAGAGAACCTCCCCTCACAGCTGAAATATTTCATGATCAACTTCATGAGTGGAGCATATTCATCTTTCAAATATCGGAATGGAAAGACTCTTTGGAGCTACCTCAAGAAACTGGCCTTAATGTATGGCTCATAATGCTGCGATCAACCTTTTGTTTCTGTGCCATGGTTCTCCAACATTCATGAAATGCGGTGCTAATGAGACAGTTCAGGTGTCAGTGTGAAGGACACCGCCAAATAGAGTGATCTCCATGTAAGTGAAGCACAAAAAGACGTGCCAACTCATGATGAACTTGAACACTAGCCACCTTTTTACAAAACTCCAAACATGACAGATGCTGGAAACATGACATGGCAAGAGGGCAGGCCTACAATTATGTAAGGGTGGTTGGTTCATCCCTAACATGTTTGCCACTTTTATGATGTCTCCGGGGAGCGTGTTCTTCTGAGGATGAATCACTTTGGGTTTCCATCTCATACTCCGATGAATGCTCAGATGCCATGACCGTTGTATATATACTGTGCTTGCACTGCCCTTTGATGATGGTATGAAACTATTTGTTGTTATGAACTCTACCACCAAGGGGAACAATGCAAAAGGGACTGTTAGGAAGGGGAATAATATGATGGGATTAGGGGTTGTGGGGAGAAATTTTGTTTAGGGACATGTAGGAGGGTTTGGGGATTTTATAAGGTAGGATTTTGTGGTTTTATATTGACAAATGAGTAGAGGGGATAGGGAATAGGGGTTTAGTAATGTTTTAGGGTAGGGAAAATAGGGAAAAACGGGATAGGGGGAAGGGAACAATGGAAAAAAGGGGGAAAATGAGAGGTGAAAGTGGGGGAGGAACCTTGGTATCAACACAAAAAATTTGAAACCCTAAGAGCAATGGATTTGATGATTTCGAGTGGTAGGGTTTAGGCATTTTTTTTGCAACTATACATGGCCATAAACCATCATCATATCCACAAAAACATATGAGAAACCGAGATGTCGACCCTACCTGTCAATTGGAAGGGATTCAAAGCGATTTGTTACAAATTTGGAAGAACTTCGGGCCTTTGTGGGTGTGCGCCATGCTTTGTGTGTGCGTCGCGCCCGTGTAGTTTCACCACTGTGGGGTCGCGCCCTATGCGCCGCACTCTCTATGTGCGTCGTGCTCCTCTGTCTGTGTGTCGCGCCCTTGACAACTCCTCCAAACTCGTGCTTGCTTCTCACAATCACTTTGCAATGTTTCTCTCTATCCTTGGTGTGCAAAATGACTTTGTCTCTTGTGGGAATCTTATATAGCTACTTTGGAGTCATGGATTTAATTTTTGTTTCTTCAAAACCCACTTTGATAATGTTTTATTTTGGCTCTTTTTCCTGATTTAATTCAACTTTGTATTTCACTTTTCCTTTGAATTTTGAGCTAAAGTGATGAAATTTTGCACTTTTTGCAGGGGTTGCATGACATGGCATTTGGCCAAGGAAACCATGACTGCGCCTGAAGAGATCAACTGGAAACGTTTTTGAAAATTATCACAAATGACACATTGTTTGAATTTTCTTCAAAACAGAGTTTTGAAGAATAGTCATAATCTGTCAACATGACGATGAAAATCTTTGAATCACAACTTTGTAAGGGCTTCCCTCTAGCCTGCATGGCTTTATTGGACATGGTTGAAGACCAAATTGACTAATCCCTATACCTAATGATTGAAAATGACTCTCATCCATTAAAAGATCGAACATTGACTGTCATGGAATTTAGTGAACATTGACAAAATACCTAAGCCAGCATGTGTTAGACATGAGGGGAAATGAATGACAAGACCTTTCCGTCATATTATGGCATGCCCCTAGCGGAATGCAGCTAATTGAATGGAGCGAGACTCCTAAAAATGAAATGCAGAAAGAGTTTTGATCTCTGACGGAGAACTGACAAGACCGACTCTAACACAAGGATGCAAAGAAATATGTTAGGGCCTGTGATAGCTGTCAGAGAATGGACTAACCTAATCATAGAGATGAAATTCCACTGAACCCCCAGGTAATACTTGAACCCTTTGAAAGATGGGCTCTAGATTTTATAGAACCCATCAACCCTCCATCCAATCAAAGAGTTTACATATTGGTTTGCACAGATTACATGACTAAATGGGTGGAAGTTAAGGCACTCATTAGAGTTAATGAAGAATTTGTTGTAACTTTTCTATTTGAAGAAATATTTGTTAGGTTTGGAGTGCCTAGAGAACTAGTCACAGATGGAGGACCTTCTTTCAACTCCCATGGCTTTAAAGATACACTTCAGAAATATCATATTAATCATAAAATAACTACACCTTATCACCCCCAAGCCAATGGGCAGGTGGAAAGCACAAATAAAGTCATAGAAGCCATTTTAACAAAAACATTAAAGGAGAATAGAAAGGACTGGTTTCAAAGGCTACCTGAAGCATTATGGACTTACAGAACTACCTGGAGAAACACTACAGGTTTTTCACCTTATGAATTAGTTTACAGTAAAAGTGTTGTTTTTCTTGTGGAGTTTGAAATTAAAACTTTAGGAAGTGCTTTAGATGTTAACCTTGACTTGACTGATGCACAGACAGCTAGGTTGCAGCAGCTTCAGGAATTGGATGAAAAGAGGTTGGATGCCATCCATCAAAACAGCCATGATACAACAGCAGAGAACCAGGTGGCATGATAAAACCATTAAGCACAAGTAGTTCCAAAAAGGTAAATAGGCTCTACTGTATGACTCCTGTTTTGAAAATTTCCAAGGAAAATTAAGAACAAGTTGGCTGGGACCTTATGAAGTAGATACTATTTTTCCAAATGGAACAGTCAAGCTCCTAACAATTGATGATTCTAGAACACCATTATTAGTGAATGGGTATCAGCTCCGTTTGTACCAGCAACCTATTTCTAAAGAGGATTTCAAGGCCACTTGCATGGTAGATACACATTTATGTCTTTCTGGGGGAGTCTGCTACCCCTCATTGCACCTAGTCTTTCTATTATATATTTTTATTAGATTAGATTTTCTAACTAATAATCCCTGTCAAGGGTTGCCATGTTACAATTCATTATTTTGCAGATTTTAGATTCGAAGGCTGGCTGAAAAGAACAATTCCATTGCAACAAGGATCAGGTTTCAGCTTGGGAAACATTCCCATTTCACTTCAATTCATAATACATTCCCTCACACTACCCTTCAACAACATTTTCCTATTTTTCCCTAAACAGCAAAATTTTTCCTCTTGCTGAAACACCATTTTTCCCGTTGCTGAAACACCATTATTCCCATTGCTAAAACACCAACTTTTCCCCAATCTCTCCATTGTTGAAACACCAATCTCTCCATTAATGAAACACCAACCTTTTCCATCTTTTCCCTAAGAAGAATCAATTTTCCCAATTTTCCCGAGTGTCATGCGGAAAGAGTTATTTTTGCGGACAAACCTAACCTCCCTAGGAGTCTAAGACTCTCTAGTGACAAACAAACCAAACAAGAGCAATCCTTCTCTAAACATACATTATTCTATGAGAAACCAAGTGTTTTCCGATCTTACCTTAGGTCCAACGCTTGTTGTAGCAGTCCAGCCTTGCTGATCCAGATGAGCTCCTCCTTCACTTTAAGACCTGCATACACTAACAAAGCAAACGATTACATAACACCTGAATATTTCATAAAACAAAGCATATTCATCACATAGACCAAGGAGTACATGAAATAATTCATTAACAACAAATCATTGAGAAGAATGGACTTATTTGTATTAAGGAAACAAAAAAGGAACCATTACAACCTGAGCCTTGGTGTTGTGCAAGCTCCTCCCAGGGTCCAACAAGAGATTTCCTCTACTTTGACAAGCTCACCCACTCCCAATATGGCAACAAGAAAGGATAGTGATCTCTCCTCACAAGTCAACAATGGAAGTCCTAATTCCAGGAGCATTTACCCTTTGGAATGTTCAGCTTTTCCTCCCCCTCCTCTGGCCCAATGCCTGTATTTATAGTACTCTAGAGGAAGTTATTCAGTTCCAACATCAATGGGATACTCCCTCTTTTGGATGGGGTAGCTCCTCTCTTGATGGGATAAGTTCCTCTATCATAGGGATGCATGAACCATCTGGAGGCGCTCAATACACGTCAAACACTCTTCTAGAAAGGCTCTAGAAGTGACCACAAGTAACTTTTTTAAGATGAAACTCGCGCCTTTTGACCTTTACAGGGGTACGCACCCATCCTTTGGCTTACAGAGCGTACAAGTACGCAGGTACAGTGTGTTTGGAGTGCATACATGCAGGCAAGGTAGAGAGAACCTGCGTACCCAGAGATAAACATGTTTTTTAAGTGACTTTCTCTCTTTTTGAAGTTTGACATGAAGAGAAGAGGTATGAGGCTTGACAAGGAGGATAATATGACTATTGATGGAGCCATATTAACTGCAAATAGTCATGGTGACAAATTTTAGTGTAACACTAAGGGTAAAGGATGCAGCCTATTGTGGTCTCCCAATATATACTCGAAGGTACGTGGGAGCACAAGTCTGTACTGGCACTTGCCATCTCAGAGTGGAGGAATCACCCAACCAACACTGAAAACAACAATTACTAGGCTTTACGACGCTGAAATACATCTCTAGCCTAAACCTCTAGATGTTGTGCATTAAGTTCCAAAGCGTTGTTAGATTCATTGAATTTTTTTTAAGTTGATCTTGCTTAACAATTTTCCTTTCAGGTTCACTGTGTGATGTGTATATAATTCCTAAAATGCAGTCTAAGATGATAAACAAATGTTTAATCTTCTTTCGGTAATGAAAATCCTATCTACTAAGGGAAGAAAGCCAAGAATATTTTCTTCACAGAGCACAGAGCACACGCTAAATGCACAGTCCTAAATCAAACCAAGCAATCAAAATGCAAATGCACATGCATGTATTTGTTTTCATCCTTCTTAATGTGTGAATGATGTTAAGAAAGCTATGTGCAAATCTAAATTACTTTTAAAGCGACAGTACTCAACAAAATTGTTTTTTCAAAATGAAGTGAAAGCAAGAGAGACACTTTGCGATTTTGAAATGAAAATTTCTTTTCGACACTTTAAAACTACTAATTCAAATCCTATGCAATAGTAACTGTATAATTGACTATCAAGAAAAATGGGATTTTTTTCTAAAACTGAAAATGACAGCTACGATACTTTCAGATCTAGAGACGACAGTTAGACTATGCTACGTTTTTGCAAAAGAGAACTGAAAATGATGCACAATACATAAAAAACACTTACAGTTCTTTGCACTAATGAGGCGGAATAATGCAAGAGAAGGGGTTTTCACAGAAGTACACTGACTACAGATAGCAAAACTCCTGAATAGGACTAAAAACAGTGAGAAAAAACTACAGCCTAAGGGTAAAGTTAACCCTCCCTGACCATCGCACCTGTTACACAGTGAAACCAGTATGCAGCGCACCTACTGCACTTGGGAAGTGCGATGCATACAGTCTGCCTTGAAGGCAAGGTGCGATGGTAATAGTGCGAGACTTTGAATAGGTTTTCACTCACAGTTTGCAATTCAGTTCAGGTGTTTACATCAAGTAAGTACTGTTCAGTGTATGTAAAACACAGGGGTGATCTGAAGAGGTTACTAGAGCCACCACTTAGGGCAATTAGATTGCTTGTAGATCTATTGTTTAATTCATAAAAAAAACCCAAAGATAGAATGAAGAAGCATTGATCTACTTTGAATTTGTATAACAAATGCAGTTCGAAGGCTAGCTGGCTTGACTTCAAGCTTCGTCTGTAAGTTTATAAAAGAAACAAGGATAGATAGGTTAACAAGCAATCTAGTCGCTCCCCAGCGGAGTCGCCGTTTTGTTACCGGGAATAGTGTCCACTCGGATGCTACTATTCCCACTAAGATGGGTGGCTATCTTAGAAACAAACAAGGAAAGTCTACTATTGTTTTCTTTTATGAAAATAGACAAGAGGAGAACCAAGAAGACCAACCTTAGTCTTGCGCTCGATTTCCTCTCCTTCTTGATAGAGCTTCGCCGATTCTTCTTCGTCTGCCCAGCTTCAAAAGGAACCTATCGAATCATAGCAACATACTACTATCGAAGAAACAAGGATCTATGTTCATAAATAACACAAGACCGGATGTGTGTTAACCATGTAAATGCATATATAAACAAGTACACAAGAATATGGAAGAAAACAAGAATAGCTTTATTAAGATGAAAAGTAGCAAGAGAATTACAACCATATGTTCTGACCCAACATCATCCTCCAGCTAAGAAGCCCTTCTTCACTTCAAGCAAAGCTTACACCAGAAAACCAACAATACTTCTCTATAAGATACAAAATTCCAGCCCCTGGATCTCTGTGATGAGGGATCCATATATAGATGATTACAGAGGGGTGAGTCATCTTCTGGGATCTTGATTAGTGTCCTCTCTCTGATAGTTCCTACTTCCACTTGGAGAATGATGATCTCTTACTCATCCCTGGTCGAAAATAGAGAGGCAAGTGTCAGAGGGAAGCTTGTGGAAGATTCCATGATCTTCCACTCGCATTTTTGTTCCTGCCATTTGTCCATTCCCAACCATCGCACCCTACAGAGGAGAAATTCAGTATGCATCACACCTTGTACACTGGGAAGGTGATATGCATCACACCCTCTGCATTGAGCTTTCAGTATGGTCCAGTTTTGACCATTTATGAGTAGTTCTCAGTGGAGAACTTCTGGGAGATGATGTAATCAACTGACCTTGTTCCTTTAGGCAGTGAAGCAACACTTTTAGGGACTTAGGAACCCTTAGTTTATGGAAATTTATGATTGGGGTTGAAGTGCCCAAAAATGTCTATAACAATCTCGGACTATGCCTTGTGCAGTTTGGGAAGTCAGTGTCGCAGCCTCTCGGTGAAAATTGTGCAATCTTCACAGTCAATCACACATGTATGTTGCATGTCAGTCCTCCATTTTCATTTTATTTTCAACTGATAGATTTCTTGCCATGAGTGTTTCTATGTCTCCAAGTATCTGTTACAAATCCATTTGGGCACATCAAATCCCAACATCTAGATTAGTGTTTTAGGGCTCATCAAACCCTAATTTTAGTTGTTTCATGCCCTAAACAAGTCACCCCTTTGAATGTCTCCTTCCCAGATAGTTTCATGACTTGAAGACATCTAGAAATAACCTCTAGAGGGACCAGCATAGGTAAGCCCTTATGAAGGTGCGCTACAGAGCAGTTAAGTCCACTACTAGGGTGCTCTGCACAGCACTTAGGCTTCCTTTCAACTATGTTGGACGAGAATGAGCGAAGTTCACATAGGGTTTGGGGAATATTCTTATGTTTTGGAGTCATTTAGAAGTTTCCCTCACTTATCAACTCCTATGAGCTTGAAAATGGATGAGGAATGAGTTAAGGTGCATCCTATCCTCTCATCCCTTCCTCCATGGAACTAATTCTAAGTATGGAAGGCCATTCAATGCCACCATTAATAACAAAACCTCCTTCATCTTCCTATAAATTGACCACTCATCTAAGTGATCAGGGGCTGGATTATGTTGAATTGTAAGGAGATAATGTTGCTATGAGATTTGGATTTGAAGCAAGTATTGTAATACTACAAGTTTTTCATGCTTTGATGTGATGCGGATGGTATCCAAGTTGGAGGAATGGCTTTGAATTAGACACCAATGGTTGTAGTTCCTTCTTCTATCTAATAAAGAGTTTGAACCTTTTTCCCATATGTTTGTATTGTTTCATAATTCTTATGTGTGTGAATTGTATCTGATTCCTTTCACATATATTCAATAGATTGTATGCTTTGATCAGTTTTGTCTTCTGTGTGTTTACAGGGTACTTCTCAAGCGGATTAAGTACGGAAGAAGTAACAGAATTGATACAAGGGAGATGAGAGGAAAGCGGAACTACAAGTAGGTATTCTATCTTCTCATCTTATCTATTGCTTATAGGAAAAGTCTAAAACACGTTAAACTATTGTTCTAGATATAAATACTTATCTAAGGAATTAGTATTTATCTATAGATACTATTTTCTCCAAAACAAATTGGCAACTCCACTGGGGAACTATCACCTTTCCTAATAGCTTATTCACCTCCTAAGACATTCTTGTATACCCTACTTGTGTTCATTGACTATATTTCAGCTATTTTTCGTTGAATTTTAGTCAAAAATTTAGGTTACATGACTCTTGAGTGACCTCTCACGAATCAACATAGGCTTGGTTAGGGGACAATGCTCTGCAGAGCACCCTTAAGTGAGAGGTAGTGCTCTGCAGCATAGTTAGGCCCTCTTTGACCTACGCTGATCCACCTTAGGCAAAATTTTCACCTTTGGAATGTTTTTTTGCCAAATTTTCTCTGTTTGATTGCTTGTTGATTGATCAATGAATGTCATATCTCAAAGAACAAGTTTTTATCTCCTTTGCTAGCCGTACTTTGACTTGATTGATTAATGTTTCTTAAATGTTTTGTTTTTCATTATCAGTCTATAGTCAAAGTTATAATATAGTTTATTAATCTTTGTTTGAAAGAAAGTGTCGTAAAGTTTTCTTTTCCTTCGAAATAGAAATGTCGTAAAATTCTTCATTCTTATGAAAGATTGATTGGTTGTATGTGCATATTTCCTTTTGGTTCATCATAAATTAAGTGATTCTAAAATAAAAACTTGCATCATTCATATTGTATTTTGTGAGTTCTTGAAAGGAATAGAGAGGGAAATTGCATTAGTTGTGCTCTTTGCTCTTTGTCAAAGATCTGATTGCTCTATCCCTACTAGCTAAGGATTTTCATTGTTAACTTGAATGGAAAGAATTCTTATCATATTAGTTTCATTTTAGGAATGGAAAACATACATCACGTGGTGAACCTTGAAAGGAAAATTATAAATAAGATCAACTTAAAATTTATCTGAATTTACCTAATGGAGCATTGTCACCTAACGAAAAACATTTAGTGGTTCTAGGCTAGAGATGTGTACCAACATCATAAAACAAAGCAACTGTCACTAACTTGTCTACGATACCTCTTTCCACATATGTGAGTATATCATAGCTCATCCATGTACCTTCGGGTAAATAGGGCGGTGTTACAGTATGTAAAGTATATGGGAATGTTCTCACTGTGTGGTTTTGCATTAGATAACACATACGGATTGAGCCTCCACGTACTTTCGGGTATATATGGGAGGACAACACTAGGTTTCTATCCATCCTTAGGTAACTAAGATGGTCACCTTGTACACTATGATACACCGAACACACCATTTTGGGATATTTCCTACCTGTACTTCTTGGTTCGCCAGGAGGTATTCTGTAGTTTACAGTTACTTGGTAAACCTTTTGCCTAGATTATCCCTCTTTTTTGTGTTATGTTACTTTGATTAAAATAAAATTAATTGACTGTGGATAACATCCTCCACGTTCACTCCTTAGTTTATCTTAGGTTGAAACATATGGCTAAAAATCCAGAGTCCATCGATCAAGGAATTCATTTTGATGGGAATCCTAGTTCTTTTCCTCCTTTCAAGAATATTGGTGCTCCTTACATGACTACATTATCCCTTCTGGGATTTACCATTGGCTTGCCAATATGGTTGCTTTGAACCTCCTTGGCTCAAAATTTCATGATTTCTCTGCAATCGAGTAGTCCTCCAACTCGACAAAATCAACCTCCAGTTGATCGTAAAGTTGACCTGTTGCCTTCTTCCTCGGTTTCTCTTCCTCCCCTTCTTCCTCTTCGCTTGGTGAAAGTATTGGTATTAGTAACCAAGTGGCTAAGAAGAAGAAGAAAGGGAAGAAGAAGAAGAAGAAGAACCAAATTTAGCAAAGGGGAAACCAAGGAACCATTACTTTGAATGCAACATTTGATGAGAAACCATCCATCAAGCTTCACAAAGTTTGATATCCATGGAAACTTTATCTGGGAGGCCATCTTCTTCAAAATTGTCCTGATATTCCTCAAATCTTAGAAGAATGGTCTTCTCGTTCACATCATCATGTGTCATCAACTTCTGGAGATCATGTTGGTGACACACCATCAACTAGTGGTAGTAAAGTTCATGGAAAAAAGGGTAAAGTTAAGTTTCCCAATAGGTTATGTGAAGGGAATCACCCCATTCACCTTTGTCCCTATCTAGATGAAGCCAAAAATGTGCTGGATAACTGTCCTGCTTCATCGCAGTGAATTCCATTTGGTTACAGGAGACTATCCCTTAATCCTTCACTAGTTGATGAATTGGCTGACCAAAATCAACCGTCAATCAAACCCACTCTCTTTGAAAGTGAATCCTATGAGTCTATACCCGACCCAAATCAACAGGTCGAGGTAATAGTTGATCTGATTTCACCTTCATCTAATTATACCTTTCCCAAAGAGAGTGAATATGATACCACTCAAGTTCTTTTTGTTTCTTTAGATTCAAATGAGCTTGGGGGAAATCCTCTTGTTCCATCAAGACACGAGGAAAATCCTCCCATTCTTGTAACTCAAGGGGTTAATTATGTAATATTCCTAATTAGCCATGGCTAATTGGAATATTAGATTTTGTTCAATTTTTTCCTTCCATAATTATTTGTAAATAAAAAAAAGTGAGGACGGGGAACATAACTCACTTTTAGAACAAAAAGTTACTTCCTAGTAGCACAACATTTTGACTTAGAGGGGAGCCAAGGGGGCCAAAGGGGGAAGCAGAAATGGAGCCCACGCAGACACATGGAGGGACTGCACAGGAGGGATGAAACATGTGGCAAGAGAGGAATCACACAGGAGGAGGTGAGCCTTGGGATTGAGAGAGGAAAAGGCTATAAAGGAGAGAGGAGCACCCTCATTTTGATCATTCTGGTTATGAACATTTGTGATAGTCATTTCGACTTAGAGAATGTTGGCTATTTAGCTAGTCTACAACAATGTTTAGTGCATTGAGTGTCTCTGTTCGAAGATATCACCCTTAGCCCCAGGGGACTTCGAGTGCCTACTTGAGAAAGGTATTTCCATTGGCATTCTAGTAGTAGATTCATCAGCATTTCAGCAGCAGTTTCATCAACATTTCAGTAGTAGTTTCATTAGCGTCTTTGAGGGGAGCAGCCCAAAATCCTCATTCGATTTCCCAGCAGCAACAGTAGCACCACTGTTTCCCAGCAGCTGGGATGCAGATCAGTGTGAGGCCATTCCAGGAAATATTTCTGGGTTTTTCTCGGTTTCTTGAGTAGAGCCCAAATCCAGAGTTTCAATTTTTTCCAAGGAGGGGAGCAGCCCCAAATCATCATTTGTATTTTAGTAGCAATAGCAGCACAGTAGCAACATCCACGCAGAGAGGCCATTCTTGTCATTCTGAGAGTATTTCTTCACTTGCCTTGTGCAAGTCAAGGTGTCATCTGTCTAGTCACCTCTTGTACTCATTTATTGCTCAGTATAATAAAATGGCTTACCATTTCTCACTGCATTCCTTATGTATTTGCTTATATTTCCGGTTTACATTATTATATGTTGTTCCACTGTTATTTTATCACTTTTGGGTTATTATATCATTTGCACATATTTGGTTGGAGTTTTTGCTGGGGTTTGAGGAATATTATGGGTTAGGAATATTACAGTGGTATCAGAGGTCAGAGATACAAAGACACTAGGCGTAGGTTAGAGAATACCTATGAAGAGGGAGATTGTGTTCCTGTGGCAGACACAGAACAGAGAGAGCCAGTAGTGGACGCAAAGCAGATGGCAGATGAGGACAGGAAGAGATTTGTGAATATTCTCCTCAAATCAGTGCAGGATCTATCAAGGCATATTGAGGTGATGGGGCAGATATTCATGGTAGTAGAGGCCAAAGAGCGGGAGAGCCCATGAGTTTTTCAGAGTGGTGAGGGATCAGGTGCATCCCATCACTTGCTAGAGCAGCGTGATATTGCGTAGTAGGGGGCCTCACATGCCCCTACACGCTCTACCATGCCCACCTTCTTAGGAGCAGACACGGGGTCTGCAGCCAAGAAGGAGGCAGAGCCTGGGAATATGGGCAATTATTTTGCAGAGTACCAAGCCTATGGGCAGGAGTTCAGGGAAGCCCTCTCATTAAGAGATTTTGTTCAGCTCCAGCAGGATAGCAGACCCTGCGATCATCACAAAGGGCACCAGCATTACCATGATGGCGACGCCCATCGTGCAGCGAGCGGATTCCACTTGCCTATGTTTGATGGATCATCAAACAGTTCGGCAAAGTCTTGGGTGGAGAAGCTGGACATTTATTTCCAGCTTAACTAGATGTCGAAGGCATAGGCCATCAAGGTGGTAACATTGCATTTGGATGGCGAGGCCTAGGATTGGTGGTTTCATGGGATGGTTACATTGGAGCACTCCACAGTGAAGTCATATGCCGAGTTTACCAGGAGACTGATGGAGCAATTTGATCAGAGGGATCCAGAGCCACATTTCGTTGAGCTAACGAGGCTCAAATAGACAGGGAGCCCAGAGACCTACATTTCAGATTTCGTGAGGGTATCCATGATGGTGCCAGACATCTCCACAGCACGGAGGGTCTATATGTATATTGAAGGGTTAGTAGAGCCACTTCGGGGTCTAGTCTAATCCACTAGACCAGCTACGCTCCAGGACACTATCAGCAGGACGCGGGACTTACAAGATGTCTTACCCACGACCCGGACACCTTACCCCCAGAGACAAAATTTCCAGTCTCAAGTGAAGGATGTGAGGATTCCACCTCCAAAGGGGAATCCAGGATGAGTACAGTTTGACGATGATGCCAAGAGGGAGCTGAAGAAGAAGCGGTTGTGCTTCACTTGTCAGGAGCCATGGGCACCAGGACATAGATGTGCTTTTGGTAAAGCACATTTTATTAAGGTCTTCTCTGAGAGAAGTGGAGAAGAGGATGATAAGGAGGATGTGGAGGCAGGAGATAGCCATGCCATATAGGGAACTTTAGCACCTCCACCACCAGCAGCAGGTGGTGCATCTTTTGTATCCACCGGAGGGGCCCTTGCAGTGTTGCAGGGAGTTCCCAAGTATCTGACGCTATGCGTACGAGGGACAGTATGTGGCTAGCACGTATCATTTTTGGTTGACAGTGGGGAAATCCACAACTTCATTGATGCCCAGATGGTTGAGCGAAGAGGTATAGAGACATAGGGTTTCGATGGGTTTTCAGTCTTGGTCCCAGGGATCAGACCATGATGTGTGCTCGTTATGTTCCAGAGATTTTAGTGACAATGGGCACCTACACATTGACTTACCACTTTTTTGGGGTCGATATTCTGGACACCAACATGATACTGGGTGTTCAGTGGCTTATCACTCTAGGGAAGGCCACGACAGATTGGAAGACCCTGGAGATGGAGTGGGACGATGAGAAGATAGGGAGGCATGAGAAGATACAAGGACAGCACACATATTCGCCTCAGACTGTCTCGGCTCATCGGATGGAGGCAGTCTTATGAAAGGGAGACATAGAGTGGGTAGTGGAGCTGCATGCATCAGAGGGAGGAACTATAAGGTAGACAGTACACCCAGAGATACAGTCCATCCTTGACCAGTATGCCATAGTGTTTAAGGAGATTTCACCAGGAAAGCCACCGGACCGGGGGTTTGAGCACACTATCGAGCTTGAGTAGGGCATCCAGGTAGTGATCACCACCCCCTATAGGCACCCCAAGGTCTATCGAGATGAGATTGAGTAGGTTATCCAGGAGTTGCTAGCCTTGGACACATTCGACCGAGCACGAGTCCTTTTGCTTCTTCTATGGTGTTGGTGAAGAAGAAGGACAATACATTGAGGATGTGCATCGACTACAAGGTGAGGACTGATCACAACAGCCTTAAGTTATTTTTGGAGTAGAAGCAACTACAGGAGAGGTAGTAGAAGTGGATCAGTAAGATCCAAGCATATGACTTTGACATTGAGTATGTCAAGGGTAAGAACAACGTGGTAGCAGATGCCCTTTCACGTAAGACCAGCCACGTTGTCTCTTATGAGCTTGGATATAGATTGGAGGGCTCGACTCTTAGTAGAGTACTCCAAGGATAGGTTTGCATGTGAGGTTCTGGATGGGCAGGTGGCAGATGATAGGTACAAGGTGGTCGATGAGATCATCTATTACAAGGACTAGATCTTCTTGATTGAGGGGTCTCAGCTCAAGAAGAAGATACTCCAGGCATCACATGATTCACCTTTGGTAGGACATCAGGGGTTTACCAAAATCTACAGGGCCATTAGAGAAAGGTTCTCATGGAAGGGCCTCAAGGAGGATGTACTCCAGTACATCTGGGAGTGCGATGTTTGCCATAGGAACAAGGGAGAGATGGGTTTATTGCAGCCTCTTCCCATTTCGAAGGGGAAATGGGAGAGTATTTCGATCGAATTCATCACAGGGTTGCCATGGTATAGGGCAAGGATTGTATCTTTGTCATCGTTGATCGAATGACAAAGTACGCACATTTTTTTGCCATATCCGCACACTATACAACAGCACAGGTGGCCAAGCTATTCTTTAGAGAGATCTTTAGGCTACACAGTCTTCCTAAGACCATCGTCAGTGATAGGGACAATCATTTCATGGGCTGGTTTTGGTAAGAGCTTTTCCGGTTGGTGGGGATGGAGTTGACACCAAGTACTAGTTATCACCCACAGATGGATGGGCAGACAGAGATAGTTAACAAGTGGCTAGAGGGCTACTTTCATAACTATGTCAGTGGGCAGCAGCGAGCATGGCTGCAATGGCTGCATCTGGGGGAGTACTGCTACAATACTTCACATCACATGTCCATTGGTATGTCTCCATTCTACACCTTATATGGGTATCATCCTTTATCTTTTGTTGACGCAATGTTTGGTGATAACAGGGCTCCTAGAGCTAAGATTTGGATCCAAGAGAGTTAGGATATCCTCCGAGCTCTCAAGGATAACATGGCTACAACACAGAACCAAAAAAAGCTATATGCTGACAGGGGTCAAGTGGAGAGGCAGTTCGAGGTAGGGGACATGGTCTACCTATGATTACAACCATACCGACAGTTGTCACTGAAGTAGAAGGGGGTTGAGAAGCTCAAGCCCCGATTTTATGGGCCATACAGGGTGATACGTAGGATTGGATAGGTTGCATATGAGTTAGAGTTACCTCAAGGCGGCAAGATTCATAACATTTTTCATGTATCATGCCTGAAGAAGGCATTGGGGCAGCAGGTGACAGTGACAGATGAGCTACCACCCATGGATGATGAGGAGCATTTGGTATTGCAGCTGGAGGCTATCATTGATACCAGGGAGAGGTAGCTATGGAGCAGGACGATCTGGGAATTCTTGGTGACGTGGAAGAGTTTTCCGGATGAGGATGCCACTTGGGAGAGTGAGCAGATCTTACAACATCCATCACTTCAGTTGCTTGAGGACAAGCAACATTTTGCTGGGGGGAAATTGTAATATTCCTAATTAGCCACGGCTAATTGGAATATTAGATTTTGTTCAATTTTTGCCTTCTATAGTTATTTGTAAATAAAAAAAAGTGAGGACGGGGGACATAACTCACTTTTAGAATAAAAATTCACTTCCTAGTAGCACAACATTGTGACTTAGAGGGGAGCTAAGGGGGCCAAAGGGGGAAGCAGAAATGGAGCCCACGCAGACACATGGA
This sequence comes from Pinus taeda, assembly GCA_000404065.3. Classification (NCBI taxonomy): domain Eukaryota; kingdom Viridiplantae; phylum Streptophyta; class Pinopsida; order Pinales; family Pinaceae; genus Pinus; species Pinus taeda. The sequence goes on from APFE030134417.1 coordinate 126,947, forward strand.
GGGACTGTGCAGGAGGGAAGAAACACATGGCAAGAGAGGAATCACACAGGAGGAGGTGAGCCTTGGGATTGAGAGAGGAAAAGGCTATAAAGGAGAGAGGAGCCCCCTCATTTTGATCATTCTGGTTATGAGCATTTGTGATAGTCTTTTGACTTAGAGCACACTGGCTGTTTAGCTAGTCTGCAGCACTGTTTAGTGCATTGAGTGTCTCCGTTTGGAGATCTCAACTTTAGCCCCAAGGGACTTCGAGTGCTTGCTCGGGCAAGGTATTTCCATTGGCATTCCAGCAGTAGATTCATCAGCATTTCAGCAGCAATTGCATCAGCATTTCAGTAGCAGTTTCATCAACGTCTTTAAGGAACTGCGCAGAACTCCAAGGGGGTGATTTTCAGGGGTCATCCATTTCAGAAAAGTTTTTTGGGTTTTTCTGGGTTTTTTAAGTAGAGTCTGATTCCAAAGTTTCAGCCTTTTCTGAGGAGGGGAGAAGCCCCAAATCCTCACTCAATGTCCCAGTAGCAGTAGTGGCACGACAGTTTCCTAGCAGCTGGGACGTAGATCAGTGTAAGGCCACTCTAGGAAAGCTTTCTGGGTTTTTCTTGGTTTCTTGAGTAGAGCCTGATTCCAGAGTTTTAGCTTTTTCTGAGGAGGGGAGCAGTCCCAAATCATGATTTTTTTTCTAGCAGCAGCAGCAGCACAACAACAGCTTCCACACAAAGAGGCCATTCTTGTCATTCTAAGAGTATTTCTTCACTTTCCTTGTGCAAGTCGAGGTGCCATCTGTCTAATCACCTCTTGTACTCATTTATTGCTCAGTATAATAAAATGTCTTGACATTTCTTGCTGCATTCCTTGTGTATCCGCTTATATTTCCGGTTTACATTATTATATGTTGTTCCACTGTTATTTTATCACTTCTGGGTTATTATATCATTTGCACATATTTGGTTGGAGTTTTTGCTGGGGTTTGAGGAATATTTTGGGTTAGGAATATTACAAATTCTCTGATTTCTACAGTACCCCCTGCAAGTTGTTTAGTCACTTCCTTTGATTGGAATCGACTGGAAGGATTCTGTCTTCCTTCTTATTTGCCTTTCCAGATCATAGTATAGGTTTGTAATATGATTATATCTAGCACTATTATAGATGAAGGTGCATCTATGAGTATCCTTTCCTCAACTGCTTGGCAAGTGCTCGGTTTGCCACCACTTGTGCTTATTACCTAGAATCTATTGGCTTTTAACAAAGTAACCATTCCACCATTAGGGATCCTTCCTCAGTTGTCTATTACTTTGGAAGGAAAAATCATTTATCTAAACGTGATGGTAGTCCCAGGCCCTTTAGATTATAATTTACTTTTGGGGTGTGACTATTTTTATGACATGGGAGCTATTGTTTCAACACTCTTTCGAGTGATTTGTTTCCCACATGAAGGTAGAATTGTCACCATTGACGAGCTTTCATTTCCCAGTCCAAATATGGCTTCCAGTCAACCATCTTCCCTAAATGGTCCTTTTGTACCAATGGTATCATTCTCGCCACGGGTTAATTATGTGGCAACCTATTCCATACCTACATCAACTAACGATCAATTCAGTGATGTTGTACATTATGTACTGGGGGCATTGGAACCAGATCTTGGATTCCTTGCTATGGATCCCTTCCAGAGAATTGTTCTCCCATCTGATGAGAACCACTTGGAAGTCATGACCTATTAAGAATCGTGATCAAGGACATGAGGATAGTTCTTTTATTGTATCAACCTCATTAAAAAATGAAACAGCTCCTATGAGGATAGTTATTTTACTGTGTCAACCTCATTAAAAAAATGAAACAACTCATACAAGGATAGTTCGTTGTCTTGTGTCAACCTCGTTAAGAAATGAAACCAAGGATATGAGGGTAGTTATTTTTCTTGTGTCAACCTCGTTAAAAAATGAAACCAAGGATATGTGGATAGTTCCTGGTCTTGTGTCAACCTCATTAAAAAAAATGAAACCAAGGATATGAGGATAGTTCCTTGTCTTGTGTCAACCTCGTTAAAAATGAAACCAAGGATATGAGGATAGTTCTTGGTCTTGTGTCAACCTCGTTAAAAAATGAAATCAAGGATATGAAGATAGTTCCTTGTCTTGTGTCAACCTCGTTAAAAAATTAAACCAAGGATATGAGGATAGTTCTTTTACTGTGTCAACCTCATTAAAAAAATAAAAAAGGTACGTGACGATAGATCCTGGTATTGTGTCAAGCTCATTAAAAAATGAAACAAAGCATACAAGGACAGGTTTTGGTCTTATGTCAACCTCACTAAAAAATGAAACAAGGGTATTTGGGCAAAGTTCCTTGCCTTGTGTTAAGCTCATTAAAAAATGAAACAAGGTCCCCTGGAGCAAAGTACCAAGTCGAGTCTTTGATTAGATCTCATAAAATACCAGTCGAGTCTTTCACTTGATCTCGTAAAAGAACCTTCATTCCATCCACCTGATAGCCACGAGTAGTCTGCTTAGGTGAATGAAATGAAGCTTAGGGGGCATGCACCTAGCGGTAAAGTTAAGTTTCCCTATAGGTTATGTGAAGGGAATCACCCTATTCACCTTTGTCCCTATCTGGATGAAGCCAAAAAAGTGTTGGATAATCATCCTGCTTCACCGCAACAACTTTCATCTGGTTACAGGAGACTCTCCCTTTCATCACATTGGGGGCATGTAAACTAATCTAAAGAATAATTTTTCATTTTAAGCTTGTGTAAAAATGAAAATGAATCAAGCATAGTTTCTCATTTTAAGTGTGTGTGAACATGAAACTGAATCCAAGCATAGTTTTTCATTTCAAGCTTGTGTAAATATGAAACTGAATCCAAGCATAGTTTTTCGTTTCAAGGATGTGCTAAAATGAAACGGAATTGAAGCATACTTCCCTATGGTTCAAGCTTGTGTAAAAATGAACCCATCTCCATTTTAACCCTCATGATTTCCATTCTATCAGCCTCTTTCATCAGATGAGCCTTGGTTGTTTTCATCGCATCGCCACCATCCCTTCCGCTGATCATATACATTCACTTGGTTGTTTTAACCTTTTGTGAGGAACAATTGCAATGAGTGGTCTTATTAGCTAGCCTCTTCACATAAATCAACATGTTTTGAGAAGTTCCAACATCACTGGAACTAGTTGCTATCCTAAACACCACTCGCTCCTCAAATTGGAGTCCTCTTTAAGCTATTTTTAGAATCTTTAAACATGAAAATATTGTCGAGTTCTTGTCCTTTCTAGCTCGTTAACAGATTGGAAATGCTATCTCTCTTGTATTATTTTATGCTTTTTCGGGCTTGAGAGATTAATTTACGAAAAAGAACTTGTGGAGTTTTCTTTTTGTCCCTTTTCAAACTCTCTAAACATGAAAAGGACCATGTTATCTTTGTCATTAAACTCGTTAAAACATCCAATAGCAACAAACTTGTCCATCTAGACAAGACCGAGTTTCACTTTAGCTAGACTCGTTAAAAAATAAAATAGCGATGGATTCGCCCGAAGGGTGAAATTATACAACAAGCATATGTTATCCTCCTGAATCTTGATAAAAATAAAGAGGTACTAGTCAGTAATGACTGGGGAAAATGGGAAAATGGGAAAACCACTTTATTGTAGCAGGTCGCTCTTGAACATGATACTTTCACTCCATCACCATGACTATTTGGGTTGGGTTATTAGCTTGATGGTTATCAAAATATTGGTCTATCATACCATCCATCACTTTGTTTTGGGTCAATGCTACCAATTCACTTTAGTGTCGCCGACATGTTCAAGAGAAGTCATTCAGTTAAAATTCATCTTTTGCAATACCATAAGGCTTCATTTCCATGACCACCATTCTTGAATCTTGTGTCATCAATCAAACTCCATCTGTAAAATCACTACACTCGTTTCATGTCATTGATGTGGGATACATCAAGGCCTTCCTACGATGAGTCGCTTCTTGTCAACATCTTCACATTATCCAAGAAGTTGACTTAGAAACACCCATTCAATACCTTGAAGCTTGCATACATCAATGGCATGTTTCTTTCTTCTAGCGATAGGCATACATAAATGGCCTTCGACTGAAAGACTTTGTATGGTGTTTGACATCAAATCATCCATTCACACCATGCAGAATGTACTACAGTACCTTGAGGATCATTATCATTATCAGTGATTTCTCTCGCATATGTTAACAACTTACATCATTGGCTGGTAATTAGATGGTGTCTTCCCATGTTCGACTTTAGATCACATATTCACATGGATAGACTCATACTTGAGAAAACGATTGAACGAGATTGAAGACCTCGGATCTAGTTTCATCCATTTGGGCTGCGATTTTAGGAGTACTAGATCATATTTACAATGGCTTTACATTCATGGTCATTCTAATCATGGGTCTATATCTGTAGATGACTTTTTATGTACATGTAATGAAAGTTTATAAGCTAAGAATGTGTATGCCTTCCCTCAACAATTCATGAAAAATCAAATATCATGATATATGTATTGTAATTTATGTAGGTCACCTTCCACTTTGATACCTCCTCATCACATCATAAAGCATTTCATTCGACATTGGCATTTTTTGACTTCATGCTTTAGGGGGCAGCTATTATAGATCCATTTGGGAACATCAAATCCCAACATCTAGATCAGTGTTTTAGGGCTCATCAAACCCTAATTTCAGTTGTTTCATGCCCTAAACAAGTCACCCCTTTGAATGTCTCATTCCTGGACATTTTCATGACTTGAAGACATCTAGAAATAACCTCTAGAGGGACTAGCGAATGAGTGAAATTCACATAGGGTTTGGGGAATATTCTTATCTTTTGGAGTCATATATAAGTTTCCCTCACTTATCAACTCCTATGAGCTCAAAAATGGATGAGGAACGTGTTAAGGTGCATCCTATCCTCTCATCCCTTCCTCCATGGAACTAATTCTAAGTATGGAAGGCCATTCAATGTCACCATTAATGACAAAACCTCCTTCATCTTCCTATAAATTGACCACTCATATAAGTGATCAGGTGCTGGATTATGTTGAATTGTAAGGAGATAATGCTGCTATGAGATTTGGCTTTGAAGCAAGTATTGTAGTGCTATAAGTTTTTCATGCTTTTCATGTGATGTGGATGGGATCAAAGCTGGAGGAATGGCTTTGAATCAGACACCAATGGTTTTAATTCCTTCTTCTATCTAATAAAGTGTTTGAACCTTTTTCCCATATGTTTGTATTGTTTCATGATCCCGATTAGATCCTTGAAAATTATCAGAGTTTCTATGACTGTTTCAAATTATGTTAGACTCCAAAATCTTGTGAACAATGAGCTATCAGGAAGGACCTTTGGACAGTGGTAGTTGTAGCCAACGCGGAACAATGAGGACCCTCAGTCAAAGCGCGCTGACCATTGTCCCATGGATACCACGTAGTGGCAGAAACTAGAAAATAGGGAGTCCAGATCAAAAAACAAAGGTTGTTTCTGATACACGATTAGTGCGACCTTAGAGAAGGAAAAACCCCGGCACATGGTCATGTTAAAAACAGGGAAAACCATGCAGAAATACCCAAACCATCAGAAGGCGGGTCCCCCACCCAAAACTGGCGGGATATTGCAAGCATTTTAAGCGGTAAGTGAGTTTGGTAGGGGACCATGTGATGCCATATATTGAATGACGTGTGTCTAATGGATTAGAGAGAAAACCACTATTAACGCGGGGTAATGGTCAAGCAACTCACCCATGCGATAAAAGCGATGACCATAAGATCTAGAGGCCTCAGATCAACGATGGAGGTTGCACTCGATGGGAAACTGGATTTGATGGAAGAATAGGCTGAGGCATATGAAATTTGGGGTCTGACATGACCGATGAGCTGGTGGATGAATCATTTCATGGAATAACTGAAATAACAACTATTCAAGGAAAAGATGGCACCCAGTTCATAAGGAGACAAGTGGCCACCTCTATGTGGAACGTTACACAATGGCGATGACACAGAAGCTGGGAATTCCAGCGGACAGAGGCAGGTGATCCAAAGAGTCGGAAGAGGAAGCGAACAATCAAGGGACGGATTGGATTTAAGCCACAAACAGACAGAGAACAGAGAGGAGACGGAATAGAGAGTGAAGCAAGAAGTAGAGAATAGAGAAGTCGAGCTGACCTACAGAGCTAAGGCAACATCGAGTAGACAGAACCAAGAAGGCTTGAGAGGTTCAAGCAATCCCTATGAGGATATCGGTCGGGAATAGAGTACCAGATTGGACTCATTCCATTAAGACCAGTTGAGGTCGAGACTTGGTAAGGGGGAGTCTTTGTACTCTAGTGGCTTGGGGAATCCAAGTATCACCCTACTGAGTGTTAGTTTCAGTCTGTGAAGCCTTCCATCAGTGATCAAACATGCTCTTACAAAGTGATTTCAGGGTCTCAAAGTCAAATTTTGTCATTTTAGTGAGTCTTCAAGTAAAATTTGGTCACTAGGTGTTAGGTCTAGGGTTGTTTTCACCCTTCCCAAAGTCTTCCAAGTATTGGTCCATGTCACCTTTCCGCTTAGTGTACCAACATTCAAAGAGTTTTCATCATCATTTCAAGTTCCAATGGGTCATTTTACACCTTGTTCATGCTTCATTTGTACTTGGGTAAGCCTCATTTCCCTCTCCTAGGGTTTTGAAGGTAATTTGTCTTGGATGGTCAAATGATCAACAAGACTGGTGTCCTGATGTTCATGCACCTTCCCCTATCCTTAATATACCTTCTTAAACAATTCCCATCACTGATATACCTCAAATTCGTCATTTTCCCACAAACCCTAGTTTATTGCTACAATTTGACAATTTTCTAGGCTAGGTCTGTGTTTTGACCTTTTAGACCCCTTCCCCTCACTCAATATTTGAAATTCCAATTTCCCCTGCTTCCTAACATCCCTCACTACTTCCCAAAATTTTCTCAAGAATTTAGAAGCCCCTTGTCATGCGGAATGAGTCGATCTTGCAGACAAGATAGACCTTCCTAGAATCTAATGAAGACCTAATGACAAACAAACCAACCAGACACTATCTTTCTCTAAATGCGCTTTATAAATAATGGCAAAAAAATGTGTTTAAGGCCTACCTCATGTCCAACGCAAGTTTGGGGATGCCTTCGCTCCTTTGATCCAAGTAAGTTCCTTTGTCGCAAACCCGCAAACACAAACAAGGCAAACGATTAAATAGCACCTGAATAACCAGTATTATAAAACATATTTAACATGAAAGTCAAGGAGTCCATGAAACAAATAACATGAGATACTTGTTGAGAAAAATGAGCTTGATTGTATTAATTCAAAAGAAGAACCTTACAACCTTTGCCTTGACACTGTACAAGCTCCTCCCAGGGCCAACAAGAAGTCTCCTCTACTTTGAAAAGCTTCACTCACTCCCCAATGAAGCCAAAAAGGTATGTGATCTCTCCTCTTAAGCTCAAATAGGAAGTCTTGATTTCACTAGCATTTACCCTCAAAAGTTCAACTTCTAACCTCTCTGGCCACTGACCCAATGCCTCAATTTATAGTGCAATGGAGATCAGTTACCAGTTCCTCCTTCAAAGGGATAGAATCCTCCTTCAAAGGGATAACTCCTCCTAACAAGGGATTAGTTCCTCCTCTTATGGGATGCATGAACCACTTGGAGCGAACAATCCACGTAAAAAATCCTTCTAGAAAACTCTAGAATTAACCCAAAGTGAGTTTTTAAGATAAAAATTGCGCCTTTTGACTTTCATAGTGGTACGCACCCTCCCCTTTACATACAGAGCGTATAAGTACGCAGATATCCTGAACAAAAGGTGCGGGCCCGCAAGCAAAAGTGAGAGAAAGTGCAGAACCAGAGTTACATTGCTTTTTGATGTCTTTCTCTTATTTCTAAAGCTTGTTTTGAAGAGCTGAGGTCTGAGACTTGCTTAGGAAGCTGGCATAGGTGGTGATAGACCCATACTGACTGCAAATAATCAAGGTGACGATATTTTTGTGTAACAGATTGCCCCCTAAAGTGCGAAGTCTGTAGTATATGAGGATTTTTTTTCATTTATCATATAGGAAGAGTGAAGTGCTTTATCATTTCGAGGATCATCTTGCGGAGAGCCCGGTTGGAACCTGTAAAAACATTCAATGCAAAATATATATATGAGATCATATCATCGCTGAGGTAGGCATTCCCATACTCAGATAAAAACTGACTAAGAGACTGAAAACTGACTAGAAGACTAACCACTGCTCTGATATAGGAATGATCTCGTAACACATCATAAGTACAGACACATGTGGACACAGTATGGACGCAGCCATCTGTTTATGAATAGTCCATAATATAATGAATACAAAATTCCTCGCAACCTGGATGGTAGAAACTAGATCCAGGGTCTTCATTTCTACGTCCCGAAATAGTACGATTCTATCCATGCAATTGAATGTGTCGAAGTCGAACATGGTAGAAACCACTTGATTACCAGTCAATGATGTAAACTGTTAACAAGCGTGAGAGAAACCACCAATAATGACAATGGCTCTCAAAGTACTCAGCAAAATCCATGAAATGTGATAATATGTGTTGATGTCGAACATGTCATGGAATCCTTTGATCGAAAGTCAATGATGTAAACTGTCATCAAAGGCGAGAAACCTGTCATTGAGGCATGCAGATCTCAAGGTACTGACGATTCCTAGATCATATTTCTAGATAATGAGTTGAAGTCGATAGAAAGTGATCCGTCGTAGACAAGCCCACAACACGAAATCATAGATCAAGTTGAAGAAATTTAGTTGCAAGGAGTGACTCAGGGATGGTCAATGGATGACAGACATTTTGCAAATGAATGGCTTATTTGCACTGACCTCTTGAACACATAACGACACGACAGATGGTTTGGTGATGATTGACCCAAAGTTAATACCCAGAAATCGGTTGAAGACTTTCAATATGGTTTGATCAACTGTTAGGTAAAGGATTTCCCAACCCAGGTGAAATGAAAGTGTTGTGTTCAAGAGTGGTTATAAAGCATGACAAACAGACTCACTTTTCTCTCTTTTCCCCCACCATTTCTGGCAAGTACCTCTTTATTTTTTACAAGCTTGAGGAGGATAACATATCCTTGATTATAAGCTCACCCTTCAATGAGTCCAACTTAGTTTAAATGCCAACCCTAAGAAGGAGTGGTCTGTTCCTGTTTGTAACTGAACAGGTCCTTTACTTGTCGAAATTTTAACGAGTCCAGTATAGGAGAAACTCGGCGTTTTTCATTTTTAGAGAGTCTGAAAAAACTTAAGAAGACCCCAGGGTTGACTTTTTCGTAAATTTGTGTCTCCCAAGCCCGAAAAAGTATAAAATAATACTTGAGAGAACCGCTTGATCTTTTACGACCAAGGAGTACTTTTCGTCATTAGTGTCTTTG